>VZRS01003921.1:146954-201318 GCA_013398055.1 Ifrita kowaldi | reverse complement strand
AAAAAAAAAAAAAAATTGGCATCATCTTCACCTGGTTTATTAGGGAATAAGTTGTGAGATTTAAGTAGTTGCTTATAATGATGGAGAGAGGTTTTTGTGTTCTGGAGAATAAGGATTTCTTTTATTTATTGTTGATTATTTAACGTGCATATTTCACACATAACCCAATATTTCAACAGTCTCATGGCATCTTCTGAGTAGTGCGAGTGTGTGATGGAGACCTTGGAATGGTATCAGAGGTGCAGCCAGGCTGCAGGAGTGGATTGCACCTTGTAGCAAGGCTGCCTTGGGCTCAGCCTTTCCAGGCAGGGGGTGCAGCCCTGGTGAGTGCACAGCCATAGAGTGCCTGTCCCACACCCCCACCTCATGCACCAGGCTTGCCAGGCTGGAGGGACCTGCTGTCCTGGTGGAGGCTGGCCTAGCTTCCAGACAGCTTGAAAGGAAGGGCTGCATTAGTGCACAAGCAGGCTGGTGTGCCTTCTTTGGGAGAGGTGGCACTGCCCTTCAGCAGGAACACGGCAGGAGTTAGGTGTTATCTAACCTTAGATAATAAGCATGCCAACTGCATTTGCTGTAAATGTCTCCTTAAAGAAGGACATAATCTGCATTAAGAGTGGCTAAAGTATTTTATTCCCTTTTAGGAGACAGATATGGGAATTTTTTTTTTTTTGTGGCTCATTGTTGCTAAATGTAGAGCAGAATTCAGCTGCCTTCTCACTCAGGCCAACCTGGAACTTCTTTTTAGCTGAACCTAAAGCAATTATAGAAGCTTGCTGACGTTTTTGTTAGGAGACAAGCATCCCAATAAATAATCGGGAGAGTTGCTCTATGATAGACTGAGTCACTGTTTTCTGAAACAGGCCAAAGATCATCTAATTTATATGCCTGATCCTCCATCTGTCTGTCTTCAACACCCTTTAAAACTTAAACTGTAAGAGAAAATATGCCTGATCTTGTCTCAGTTCTGAGCAAAGAGTTTTGATTCCTGGAACTGGCTGCACCATTAAAAAGAGCATGTGATTTTTTTTTATGATGGGATGAGAACGGGAGAAAAGGGGTAGAAAATAGAGCATGAGCTTATTGTCACTTTTTTTTTTTTTTTTTAAATCAAGAAACTCACATCTGTTGATTTGTATTCACAAATAAAAGTTATCTAGCCATGAAAAGAGTAGGTGAAAAGAGAAAGTTTGGTAATTGAATAGTTTATTTGCAACAGCTTGTCAATGAGTCTTCAAATGCCCTTTTCCACTGCATTTTTCTTGTGCCTGCAGTAAGGTTTTCCCTTGTGAGTTAGAGTCTCAGCCTGGCTTAAAATTTTTCTGAGCCATCAGTTACACATCCTCTATCTCATATATTTATTGTGGCCCTGTGATTGTCTTTATCCAAAAAGGTTTGTTTAGAACTGGATTTTTGTCAAAGGAATCATTCATACAAATTTCTCTGGACCCTTTCCTCAGAAACTTCTTTAGCTTGTCCTGTATTTCCTGTGAGAACCTCTGTGATCTTGATAGGTTTATCATGAGGGGTTACTTGTTTGGTTGGTTTTCTTTAAAAAAACACAACAACCCACAAGTATAATGAGCTTCGGAAGTTTTGTGTTTGAGAAAAACATAAATAGTTTGCTATGGTTTTAATATTCAAGGATCTTTCCACACCAGTTAGTTCACATCCTTCATATTTGGCTCCCATAGGGCTTTTTCAAATTCAGATATATTTTTCTTCTTTTAGAGTGCAACCCTAAGAAATAAAGAAATTTATCCTTTTTCCCATATTAGTCAACTCTATTGTGCTTTGTCTTCTTGAAGAACTTACTTGTCCCTTTTATTTCCCTGCTGTTTCTTTGTTTATTTAGGAATACTGATTTAAAACTTCTTTTCATACACTTAGAAAAAATAATGTTTTACTTATAAAATCCTGAAAATCAAACTAAAAGAACCATTACCATGAAATGAGCAAGCTGTGCTGCATTAATAACTTGTGCTCTACATTAACAGGAATTAATGCAGGGATATCTTATTGCTTCCTAGATCTTCCATGGAAAACTTCAGTCTTTTTCATATAAGCAATTTTCACATTTTTCGGTAATTTCGAGGGTGGTATTCAAGTTACAGAAAAACCTACACCTTTTCTGAACTCATTAGAAGGTAATAAGAGGAACTGAGTTTTAACTTCCAGAAGAAAGTCAACAAAAAACCTGATAGACACGAGCTTTGAACGATGATGGCTGTTCTATTAGTTTGACTTTATGGCTTTCTGTTCTGTGCAGTATGGTCAACTTCTCTCTACAGGAAACACGGAGGGACGCAACTTCTATAATTTTGTTCACTTTAGCTCCTGATTAAATAAATATAAAAAAATCACACAACACCTGAGAAAGCCAACTGAGGAATGGATATCATAAAATGTGCACAAAATATAATAAACCCCAGAAATTTAATGCCTAATAGTACCTTTATAGAAATAAGAAGACCTCTAGGTCTTTTGTCCATTTTCTTACTATAGAAATTAGACAAAATGGATTTACTGGAACATGTGTCTGATGTGTTTGCAATCAAAACCTAGGAAGACATCTCTTCAAAAGAAAGGGGAGAGGGTGGGGGGAAATTTCTGTTAAACCAGTGTTTTAGAGGGTTACCTGTCAGCTCTGTGGCTCTTCTGTACTTCCTTCTTTCCTTGACTTACTGAAGAAATGGATGCTCCATGACGGTTTATTTCTTGCGCTGGCAACACAAACTTTTTTCTGTAACTTAAACAAGTACTCTTTCTGTGTTTTAACAGGGGTAAGGTTTGCCTCAAGGCTTATAAACCAAACTGACATCTCTCTCCCTTGTAAAATGCATTGTAGGTTTAAAATTGGATTTGTTTTACTCATGTGGTTAAACATGTCATCCTCAAAACTTGAACAGATAAACTGTGTTTTAAATAAATTGCAATTAAATGTACTGCCCACTTTACCTGTGAATACAATACTCTTCTAGAAACTAGCTATTTTAAAATGTAGCTTAGCATTATGTTATATTTTCTTCACTACAATTGTCCAAGTAACGCTTCTGAATAGAAGTGGTATCCAATTATGAAGCAGCCTATGGCAATTTGCATGATGGCAGTCAAAACATGTATAATCTGGAAGAAGGAAATGAGGAAAATAGCAAGGAGTTTCTTCTTAAATACTGAATTTTGAAGTATATACCATTAGTACTTTCCAAAACTGCAAAGTAGAATAAAACCAGGTTTTAAACAAACTGATTTATTATGCCAACAATACATCTGACCTAGTTTTAGAACTTTTCCTTTTTTTTTTTAATAGTTCTGCAGTGTCAGAACACCAGCACAAGCCAGTAAAATGATTAAAGCACTCTCTCTAAATTTCAGAGGATGACGGAGGTATACCGCAGCTGTGATGGACAGGAATGGTTTGTACCAGCTGTGATAAGCTTGATGTAAAACTGGCAGGCCACACTTTCACTCGTTGAAATAAACCCAAAAAAAGATGTTTGACAGTACTAGTGTGGTCCTGAATGAGAGAAAAGGATGTTTTTTTCCCATCTTTGTAATAAAGAAGGATATTTTCCACGAAAACTAGCAAAGAAATGTGGTATCTAAAAAAAAAAATACTTTGGCACTTAATCTTTTAAAATTAAGACTCCTTTCCCTCATGCCATGCAGACATTTTATACACTGAGAAAATCTTCTTCCTGTTACTGGCAGAGCTGATGCACTGTGTAACACCATCTTTTAATTCCTCTTGGTAAGCTTAGAACCCTTTTTATGAAGGATCCACAATGCAGTGCAAACAAAAGTGTACACCATAATCCTATGAGAAAATGAAACTGAGACTGAACTAAAACAGATTATTGGTGTTTGCATTGCTTTGTATATTTAGTGCAACCTTAAGCAGTTAATACTAGAATACCCCTCCTGAATTTCAATGAGAGTTTGCATCTGTGTTACATTGTTTTAAAAATTGATTTGGTCAGTTGCATAAACAGTCAAGACAGGGACTAGCAAAATAAATATCCAGTGATATGTTCCATAGACTTTTTTTTTCCCCTTGAAGTGAGTTAATTGAAAACAGTATATAGGTATTGACTGGGACACCTGGCCACTATATGTTTTAACAGAGCCCATAAAACCAATCACGATTAAGTTTAATAGATCAATATGAAATTTACTAAAGCTCTGTTAAACTTTAAGCAGTTAAAATCAATAGATAACCTACTGCAAACAGATACAGAGAGGCCCTTGATTACCAACAGTTAAACATCTCCCTGTGAAGCGGTGGGGGGTGGTGGTGGTGGAATGGAAAGCTCTTGCATATCAGCAGACTTGTCAGTGCCATTGCTGTTCCTGGAGCTCTTCTTAGGGAGAAATGCATTTGGGAACTATTATGCTGACCTTGTTTCACAACAAAAGCATGTACAAAGCTGTGGGCATCACCTTCATTTTCGGGTTCAACCCCACATCTTTCTCCCTGCCCACTACTTGGTGTTCATTGGTATATGGCTTCTCTCACACTGTGGCTGCAGGTCACTGCTCAGCGCCTTGAGCCCTCATTTCTGCGTCTTTAAGCTGAACCATATCCCAGAGTGACATGTCACCAGAATTTGATCTGGACTTGGATTTGAACACAGTAACTTAAGCACATACCTATAATTTGTGCTGTTTGGGTTTTTAAAAAAATATTATTATAATAATTATTATTAATTTCCAGACTTTTTTTATGCTTAAAGCCCCAAACACTTGGAAATGCTCACAGAATAAAGCACTGTTAAAGTTGCACTGTTTCATATATTGCCAGCTGCTGTGCCTGGGCAGTTGTGAAAGGTGCCGTGTGCCCATACCTAGTTTTACACTAGGGAGGATGCCTGCAACACTGCATGTTGCATCCCAGGATTCGCTATGGGCTGCAAAGAACATTCTGAACTCTTGCTTCCACTAGTACACCAATACTGGTGCCTGACGTCCCTAGGTTTTTGGTGGGCTGGTATAAAAAGCTTGCAGGAGTTTCCTCCATAGATTGCAAACTGAATATGTCCATACTAGCAATTTAAGTTTTCACTGATTACACCCATAAATCATAACTTGTGATTATTATCATGATTCCACAATCAGAAATACTGTCTTGGTTGCTCAGATTTTTTTTTTTTCAGCATTTTTAGTATTTTCTATGTTTCTGGATGTTTGTTGGTTAAGAAACTGACAAGCAACTCCTCCTGTAATGCTAAAAGGTAGGCTCAGCTTAAAGCAATAAATATTGGAGTCCCTAGTTCTAAAATCTACTCAGTGTTGGCGGACCCTCTGATCTTTATGGAGACCTGCATGTGCCCCTGTGGATACTGATCTGTGTGCAGGGTAAAGGGATTAAAATAATATTGAGGGTTATACAGCTCTGAAGGAGACTGGGAAGGCAAGAGATGCAGTGCCTGAAACAGGTACAGTGAAGATTCTGTTCATCACCGAGGAATGTCTAACTCCAGTTGGATGAAATATCGCATTCAGAGAATTGGCCACTTAAAGCCAGAAGGGCAATTCAGATTGGCACAGCCAAACCAAGGGTGCAGTGCTCATGCTTGGTGTAATCAAGCATCTGCTGTGCTGAATAGCTTCATAATTCATGGAAATACTATCTGTAAGGATAAAGGTGATTTATTATAGGTGTTTCACTTGGGGCCAGCAACATTTTTCTGGTTATTTTTTTTTCTAATGTTAGATGAGTGAAACTAAGGATACTTGTTGTCTTATATCCTGCTGGAAAAGATGGGTTTGCATAATTTGTTAGTCATCTTTCCAGAGCTTCTCTCCCAGCATGTCCCCAGAGATGTACACTTTGGTAACACAAATACTGTCCTTTTATGCTGTTGTATTGCTGAATGCCAGCACAAACTTTTCAACAGTGAAGAAATCATGGGTTGTAACAAAGCAATAGGACCATCCTTTCTCCCTCAGTGCTGGGTGTCTTACAGTAACTGGGAGAGAAATTCTTATTCCCAGATGTATATTAAATCTTTTTAATAAAAACATTTTTTCTGGTTAGTTACAATTTAGCTCTAAAACAAAGCCCTGACACTAATCACTTTTACAAATCCTTTTTCTAGGGCTTGAGTCAACTCCCTTTGAAGTCGGTGGAAGTCTTTGAATTTACTGAGTGTTAGTAGAGGCCTCTACATTATAAGCAGCACTTGGTTGATTGGATTTAAAAAAAAAAAAACCACTGTTATAGTAACTGCACTTACACACAGCACTAAAACTTTCAAATAACAGCCTTCTAATAAAATCTTAATTTCCAAAACATGTGAGCCTAATTATTATTCATCTATGCTTGCATGCTGTGCTACCTCTTGCAAAGCTTTCTGCCTCATATATCATGTTGTAATTAGTAAAGTGGGAAAACACATTCATCTCTTCTTCAAAGAAAAAAATCACACTTTAATCTTAAGTACATCATAATTGGCAAGAGAAAAAAAGAGTGGGGGAGGTATCTGACAAGTACCTCAAGGATTTTGCATGGCCAATCTTTTTAGTAGGGAATCAGTACTGTACAGCTTTTATTCCTGCATTATTACTGGCTAGAAAAAATAAGGGAGAGAGGCACAAAGAAAGGAGAACAAGGACCAATATGAAGAAGCATCAAACCGTGAAGAAACATCCTGTATTGGGAGAACCTTCTCTCCTTCCCTTTTGGGAACAAAACCCTGAAAGTTGTTCAAAAATAGTAATGCTACTGATCTTACTCATAGGACTGTCTCCCAAACAGAGCCAGCAGGCTGAGGTAGCAGCTTCAGGCTTATGGAACCATGCAGAACAGAAAAAATTATTTTTCTAAATTATCATTCAGACGACGAGGCTGCATAGTGGTCCATTCTGTGGTCCAGTGGGATATTCTGAGAGTATGCAGAAATCCACTGGTCTAATATTTGGGAATTCCTGGTTAAAATTCCTTGCTTCTTTGTAAAAACAGCCAGTAAGACAAAAATGAAATACATGTTTTTGCAGCAATGAAACAGGGGGATGAACAAATCTGCCCCTGTTAGAAGCTTGAATATGGTCAGTTATTCAAATGGATAAATCATTTTAGGCTACAATTTGATGTTGTTAATTTCTCTTTCAGTGCTGTAAAATGATCAGTGATCTGTCTAAGAAATATTCAGCTGGGCTAAATATTTAACAATAAGAGCATTGGGGATATATATTTTTAAGCAGTGTAAAATGAATGCAAGGTTAAACATTACCAAAATGGAAGTAAGGAGTGATAGGGCATGCTTCCCTGGAGTCAGTTTACTGAGGATACCAAAATACTTTAAACAAACTTTGTCTGAAGCTCACAAACTCTTTAAGCATTGTAATATGCCACTTAGAAATAACAGGCCTGGGAGCCTGGCTTAGGACCAACGTTTTTGTTTCAAGTGGCTGGCCCAAACTTAAAATAGACTCAGATGAAAGCAAGATTTGAGGTTTTTTTGTCTTCCCCTTCCAACACATCAAATTCTGGATCCCAAACGTTAGGGTGTTACGCAAAATAGTATCTGTCTGTGGTTATGGAGGTTTATTCTGGGCTTTTGTAAAGACACAAACTGCAGCAGAGACAGCTGAGTGTATCCTTAGCACAGCAAATGAACTGCCTTTTTCACATCGTAGTGAATTGAAAAAGCCCCCAGTTTAGTCTTCAATTTCTCTACATTTTAGCTCTCCAAGTCAGCGATTATAGCAAACTTCCATCCCTTATGGGTCTGGCACAGTGTTCTCAAACTTTTAATCTTCATCATCTTTAAATAAAAAATAAAATAAAATTTACATTTGCAGTCAGGTTCTTGAAATAAGCCAGTTTCCACTTAAATAGTCTATGGAGCAGAAAGAATTGGGCAGAAACTTACCCAGAGGAAAAGCCTCAGCAGATGAGTCCCAAGGAACTGGCTTGCTCATCCTCTCTGCATGTTTAGTGTTTCTGTATCATAATCAGGACATTGCACTTTTGGGGTTGACTTCTCCACACTGGGATTAGAATGCTTTCTTGTAACTACTTTGTTTAGGCATCTATGGCTTTGGGTAAGCTACTCAGGTGTTTTGCAGCTTGTAGGGAAGTGGTGGGTGACATATTTGTCTGTACCAGAGGGCATACTGCCGTGAAGGAGCTGGGATATGGCAGCTATTGGCTGTGCACTCAGGCTGGTGGGAAACCCACCTGCCTGACCTTTGAATATCAGTGTTATATTTTGTATAGTTTCCCTTAGCTGTGCTGAGCTGAATGACTTGTTTAATGAAAGAGATGCACTTAGCTTTGTTGAGCAGCAGGCTGGAACTTGATCTACCCATGCTTTGGAATTGTTGTAGATGAGTCTGCCTCACAGGAGCAGGGAGCTGAGGCGTGCTTTAGGGCAGCAGCAGATAGTGTGGGGATGGCCTGTGTGCTCTCCAGAGGGTGGGAGGCACTGCAGTGTGTCTCCAGGCATTTATCCTGAGCAGCCATATTCTGCCTGACATTGATAAAAAGAGAGGGGGGAAGTCACGTCTCCTTAAAATTTGTTCCAATAGTTGACCAATTTTCAAACATCTTTGTTCAAATGCAAATTTGTTGAGTATCATCTTCCAGGTATTGGCAGAACCACCACCTAAACCTTTCTGTTTGCCTGCAAAGGAGATAAGATTGTTCTGAAGCCATGTCTCATGTTACTTTCTGATAGTATAAACTGATGGAGGTCTTTCACTGAAGAACATATTTTCTGGTCTTTTAGTATTTTTTTCCTTCTTTGTCCTTCTAAACTTTTCATTATGCTTTTTTAGAACTGGAGAGAGAATTTTAGAACAGGACATTAAAGCTTTCTGGTTATAATTCAATATACGCTATGTGCTACAGTCAGGAATGTAACTGCCAGGAAAGAAATATATATAAGAAGGTATACGTTAAAATATGCAACACTGTTTTTCCTGCCTCACCACTCTTTGCTGTCTTCACTATAGGTAACTTGCTTTGATCATATATCCATTGACCAAATGCTAAATCCCACTGGTGCACACACAGCCTTTAGTTCTTGGCTCAGTGCATCTTGGTTACCAGGCTTACCCTTTTAACAAAATGAGTCTTGTTGCATATGAATATCTTTGTTCAGTAAAATAAAATGAGTCAGTAAGTTTTAGCTCATTAGGCAAAATGTTGCATAAATGAATAGAAAAAACCTATTTGCTGCTATAAATACGTTCCGGAGAGTAAATGTTAAATTGAATCTAACATTTAATGATAGTAGCATCATTTTTTTTTTAACTTTACAGTATAAACGTATTGATAGACAAAATGTGCAACTTAGATTTCAGTCCAATGTGGGGTGTAGAAATGTAAAGCAATGTCAACAATGTACGAAGAGTAGAGATAAGCATACCATACTCCTCTGCTTCAAAAATACAAGCTACTTTCCAGCAATGTAGGGGACATAACTTTTCCTGGATAATTAAAATATGCTGAAATATTTTGCAGGGAATAATATGCTAAATGAACCCCAAGCTGAATTCTTCACTCAACTGGCTTGAATCTGTCTTTTCAGAATGTGTCATGGGTTTACAATCACTGTAAACCTACCAATATTTTTTAGGCTAAAACTGTGGTGGTTCCAGCCTCTTCAGTCTTGGGGCTTCTCTAAGTGGGTTTCAAACAGTGTCAGAACTCAATGGTCTTGGCATGTAAACCTGGAAAGCCTTGAAAATGTCATTTAAGATCAGATGAGGCAATGGGTGTGGGTAGCCTTGACCTAACTGTGATGGCAGAAAATAAGTTCAGAAGATGCTCTAAGATGGACCTAAATACTTGATAACTTTTTCCTGGATTGCAGGCTTAGTAAATGGACTCTCTTGTGAGGGAAACCTTCAAGTTCCATCAGACACTGATTCCCTGTACAATGCTGTGAGCCCAGGCAGTATGGAAAGTGGGGCTGCTATGGGTGCAGCCCTTCAACTTCACAACTTTGTCAGTGGTATTTCAGAGGATTTCTAGATTACAAGAGTTATCACAGAAGTGACCTGAAAGCCACAAAACAATTCAGCACCCATGCTATTGATTTGATTAGAATTCATTTATCCCAGATTTTCAAAGAATAAAAACCATCAAATATTTGGGAATTGAAACAAATATTAACACAAATTGTAATGGCATGCTAATTTCCTCCAGGGGACATAGAAACTATAGACACCATAGTGCAAGTCTTTTCCTAGAGTTGATAAGAAATGACAAAAGTGCTATAGTTGTGAGAAATTAGCATATATATTGTTTAATGATTATATTTTTTTAGGGATGGAGAATTTTTTGGAAGGTGATACCACAGAAATATAACTGAACTCATAATAAAGCTTAGTGATCTTCACTTAAATCTTGACTGAGCTGTCCCATCTTCTCTTCTGTAGATGGACTTTTCACTTTGTCCTTACACCTCTACTAATTAGTTTACCTTCTAGAATATAAAATTATTCTCCCCATCCTACTTGTGTCCGAACAAGGCTTTAAAGTCAGATAGGCTGGTAGCTACCACTAGTTACAGCTCCAAGGCCTGGAATCAACCTAATCCCTGAAGTACCCATATTTTTCCACATATGCTGCTGGGCATAAACAGCAAACACCACAGCAGTTAAATTGACATGGAGATCCTCAAACCAGAACTAAGAACCTGTGAGGTCTGAGTGGGAGCCCAGCTGCTGACATGAGCCTTGCACAAAGCCCAGCAAGGACTCCCAGGTGAAGTCTTCACCGTCAAGACAAAGAAGAACAATCTCCTGTGCTGCCCTGCTTTTTAACCTCTATTTGGGATGTGAATCTAAGACAAATATCTATTTACATTCCAATCATCAGACTACAGTACTCTAATAAGACCCTGGTGACTTGGTCTCTCTTATTGAAGGTCTCCCATTTTGAGCAAAGCTCAAATTCACAGGTCAGATGCCAGGAGACTGGATCTACCCTACTACCCAAAACAGTCTCCTTTTTTCTACTCAAGCTCATCACCGTGGTGTATGAATATGAAGGTCTTCCACACTGGGCACTGAGAGTGCAAACTGTGTGCTCTCCCTGTTTCTTCATGGTTAAAGGACTCCTCTCTGAATTTCAGTGCTTCGGGTGATGACCGTGCTCCAAATGAAGCCTTCCACAGGCCCGCACTGTGCTCTTGCAGCTGGGTCTTGGTGTGGATGTTTAAGAACAGGTTGGGGTCAGCTCTGCCCCAAAAGTGTGCAGAAAAAGCCCAGAAAAGATTATTCAGGGTCCAACCTTACGTCCTTTGCTGTGGAAGTCCTAGGGATACTTGACTATATGGTAGAAGCAATGGCTTGGACCAGAAACACCAAAGGTACAACTGTAACTTTAGATCATTCCCATAAGCCTGTCTAACATAATGGTCCCAAAGGAAACAGTACCTAGTAAATCTGTCCCTTTCAATCTAAAAAGTCCCATTACACACACAGAGCAAGCTGACATGCTATTTTTCAGATGACTGACAGATCATTACAGTTTTTGAAACCTAGAGTTTTAGTAACCTGTCCCTTGTTAGTCAATAACAGTGATGCCACCCCCCGCCACCAACTGCTTGCCGGAATTCAGATTTGTTCTAGTAGATATAAATCAGTTGTGAGATTTTTTTTTTTTGTCTCTCAGTGAATTGCTACCACTGAAAAGGACGACACATGATTATTTCTGTTGACAATAGAAAATAACTAAAGTGCTAATCAGATCCTACATTCTGGGATCAATACTGAATTTCTTACTAGACTATCTTTTACACCCCTGTGCATAGTCAGTTTCCTTCTATCCCAGATATCACTTGAACAACAACAACCAGCATTCCAGTAAATGCATGAAATATGATTTCTGGCATGTTGCTCCCTTGCTCAGTGGATCCTTCTGAAATGAACACTCTTCTCCCTAATACAAACCTTTATGGAATAGCGCATCACACTTTTGCAGGCGTAATGTAGCTAGAAATATATGATCCCCGTAGTGACTTTGGAATAAATGAGAAATACTCTCACTGCAGGTGAAGGACTGCCAAGCAGGTGAGTTTTCACTCACCCAGGGTCCTTGCTAGTGTCCTGCTTCCCATACTTCTCTCTACTTTAGTTTGTCCAACCTTTTTTGTTCATCTCTCTTGTCTACTTTTCTCTCAATGTATTCCCCAAATCATTAAAGTCCTCCAAATCTCTCTCAGTAAAAGGGTTCTCCCATCCCTCCCTTCACACCTTCTAGATTCTGTCTGCCCACTCTTATACTGTGGCCCTCAGCCAGCTCTGTCCTCCCCCAATGCTCATTCTTCTGATTGTAGCAACGTAGAAAAGCGTGGGTGTGCATCCATGGAAGTCCCTCCTAATACCCATGTTTAGGGAGGCAATATGCAAGTTCCCTGTCCATGGAACCTGGCACACTGATATCCCAGTTCTGGTGGGCCTCCCCTTCCTGGCTCTATGCAGCTTGCAGTGTTTTTGCACTTACCCATTCATTTGCTTATAGGTGTTTAAATTCCCAAGCACACCGAAATGACACTATGTAAACCAAAATTAGAAGTTGGGGAGCAGTAATAAGAATACTGATCTGAAACCATGCTGAGCACAGGAAATGGCAAAAGTTTTTCTGGTGAGAATTAGTTCATATAATTTAATCTGCTGTTTTGTTGTTTAATAGTGGCTTTTTATTAGCCTCGTGCTAAAAGCAGGTTGCTGCTGTCTGCTCTGCCTCCCATTGAAACTGTCTGCTTTAAACTCAAGTTGCCCACTGGCTGAAGCTTTCAAAAGTCAAAGTGGCTGGCTAAGGGAGTCCCTCTGTGCGTGGGAGTCTGGAATGCAAATCCAAGTGGTACATGCTGGAGGGAAGCTGACTGCAGAATGCGCAGGAAGAAAATGCCAAGTAGCTTATTTTACATATAGGTGCTTTTCTTATTCTAGCAAAATTTCTTTGGTAAAGAGGAAATATACCTAATCTGTGATAATATAGTTCTGCCACATGACAGACTGCTGCTCATCAGACCGAGACATGCTTATTTTCCTTTCTTTTTAGAAGAAAAAAAGATCTAACTTGCCGATTGAATGTTTTTTGAATTATTATGTTTTCTGTATGTAAAGCAGTAAATTCAGCAGCCAGGCTATAAGACAACATGTTCAGTGTGCCATAATCAGATGGGACCAAATGTATTCTTGGTACAACTCTATTAACTTTGATGGGCTTACAGGAGAGAAAAGTACAGCCCATCGACATTAAGGGGGAAATTTTTCCTGGATAGAGAGCAGCAATATCTCTACAGGTAATACTGAAGTGATTGTTCCGTGTCTTGGAGGCACAGTCATTACAATTAATGGAATGAGCCTACATGATATACAGCATTTTGTTGTATGTTTTCTTTTTCATTTAGCAGGCTTATACTACGTTTTCATGTGTACTATTTCTGTTCAAGAGTAATAGCTGTGATTTCATGCTCTCACTGCCCAGTGTGCAGTCTCAGGACTGAATAGTAGAAGTGTTTCTAAGGAAATAACACGACTAGGGACAGTAACTGCTAAGCAAATGGTACAGGTGGATGTGATTTACTGCTGACCAAGTCTCATTTGAACTGTTTGGCACACCTCTAAATTAGTTGAACAGATGGTTTTTTAATTAGTTCTGTCATTTCATTTTCTGCATTCTTAATACATGTCAGGCTGTATGTCAGGGAGTATTAGCATCAATTTCAAGTGATACAAAAACATTCATAGCAAGAATAAGCTAATAACAATAACAAAATATAATTAGAGTACAAATTGGGAGGTCTGCAGCTTTATAAACATGCTAAACCTAGATTTATGAGACTTCAGAGATTTGTTCAAAATGACAAATGCATTAAACTTGCTGCAAACCAATTAGTTCTGTGCAGACCTAGAGCAGGGTTTTCTGGCTTCCTGTAGAGGGATAGGCCTTGCCAATGTGAATTGCCTGAGAACAGCTCCTGAATTTATGCATTTGATTTATCTGATTCCACTTTCCCCAAAGGGCAAAATCACTTTCCTGGGCACTAAAGTGCCTTTTAGCTTCAGAGATGTCAATAAAAGATTTAGTTATTCTTTCCTTCTCACCAAAGTGGTATTTGTCCAAGTGCAAAATCTTTTCTTTGCCATTTCCAGCCAGGCTAGTGGAACGGTTTCCAAGGGCAAGGTAGCAGCAGAATTTGGTTCAAGTGTAGTAACATGGCAGCAACTGTTGCACTCCCATATGAAATTAAAATTACAGTGATTTCTCATGAAAAAGCAACACAATATGATATAGTTTTATTAGGACAATCTTTCAGAATACTAATGATGTTGTTTATATAATGGTAGTTAACAAGATGAAGTGTAATCTACATAAAAACAAATTCTACATGACTGTATAGAAATAGAATGCCACACTGTTCATATAGTTTAAGCTGCAAAGATTGCTTTTTATGCATTTGTAACTCTATATGGCAAACTGGATAAAATACTTACTTCCTCCAGGTTTACCTCTGCAGGAATACCTTAGAACTATGGCAGGCCATACATCACAAGTAGAATCAACATCTAAGTTAAAGCAAATATCTTTAATCATAGACTTTCAAAATGTGTTCCTCTTTGGATCTGCAGAAAATGGATAGCATGTAAGCAGGCCTAATCAGAGCAGTATTTCCAGCAGCAAGATCCTAGAGGAATTAAAAAGGAGAGTCCTCATCACAGGGACATAATGACGCTTGGTAGGCTCTCCATCCCTTGACACATTCTCTGCAATATTACACAATGCACACATAGTGGGAAGTGCTTTATTTAAAATACAACATAACGTTGGCACATGTTTATTTAGGAGTATCATCTTTTGATGTCTTACAACTAACTGGTCAAAGCACACAAAGAAAAGTGGTTGGGTTTTTTTTCTCAAGAATAAGGAAAGTATTTAAGCCTGAGTGACTTTATGCAAGTGTAAGTTACTACCTTGTTTTCTTATACAGTTGTAGTCCATTTGCTGTCTTTTGAGCAAGATCTTCTCAGCATCTCATGAAAAGCAATTGTCAGCAGCAGAGCTGTTCACAGAGCAGGCAATATGCTGGCTGCTAAGGAAATTCTGGTTAAAGTCTCCACATTTCAGAACTGGGGCAAATACTGAGGCCTTTGCTGTAGCCTAATTATATGGTTACTGGCTCTCCTGTGGCAGAGTATTTGGCTCTGGCCATTGACAACATCCTGAAAGTGCCGCAGCCAGCTCTAGGTTTTTTGTGAGATATTCAATTCAAAAGTGTCACTTTGCAGATTTCTAAATACTTACCCTTGGAAATTTTTCAGTCAGATCTGATGCTGAATAACCTTAGTTGATACTTTATATTGTCAGAGGATTTGCGGGGAGTCTTCAAATATGGGAGGCGTATGCTGACTCAGACCTGAAAATTCAGCATGTATTCAGGCCCTGATAGATGAGAGCCCTGTGCATAGCTTACACTTCCTCAGTTGCAGAGTTCCAGAAAAGTCTTTTCAGTATCTGGACTACTTCATAGCTGATGCTTTAACCTGGAATGGCAGTGCAGGATCTGGTCTTCTTCAGCCTTGCTGCCCAGAGGGTTTGACAGATGGATCTGTGTCCATATGAAGGTGGGCTTGGGTGGCTCAGCTCTGCCTCCTCTGCAAGGAGCACACTGTGCTTCTGCAGAGCTTTTCACTCTGCCAGGCAGCCAGAGCCATCCCGAAAGGACCTGAGACAGCCTGGCCTTCTCCTGAGCAGATAAATGAATGTGGTTATTTTAACAAGGTTTGGAATTCTGTAGCTTTGAGGGGACAGGTGATGTTATGGAGACTGTCTTTGGCCATAGGCCTGAAAAGTGATGGTTACAGTCCTCATGTTAGAGCAACAGGCAGGATCTCTGCTGGAGCCCTGCTATCACCTCTGCCCAGCCTATTTGCCTTTGGATACAGAGATGGTCTCATTGACAACACAGATCTTCATCTGATACTAGATTTTATATATATATATATTTACAGGAATAAAAGTTTTGTGTATACAAGGACTACAGGGCATCAATTAAAATCAGCACGGACCAGGTTAATACCAAAGATCTGCCCCATGGCAGCCTGTGGGTGAGCTTGCCACAGAATGCAACAGACAGTAAAGTCCTGGAAGTTTGAAAAGGAATTGAGCATGTTGCTGGATGAAACACTAATTAAGGTTATTAAATATTTAAGGCACCATCTCCGCTTCAGGAAGCCCTCAAAGCAGTTAGCACCTGAGATTAGGGGAGGATGCTGGGTCATTGCTGCTATGTGCCTCCCTTAATTCTTCCCTGGGCATGAGTTATTAGCAAATGACTGGAGGCTGGTGCTAGGCTATCTAGACCTTTCATCTAACACAGTATGGGCTTTTTTAGTTTTGTTTTTTTTTTGTATTCTTATGACCACTGTTTTTCAAAGCAAAATTTCAGGGCAGAAAAATCTATGTTGTCAAAAAGAGGAAAATTTGGAGAAAGGAAAAAAAAGTCTCTATAAGAACATGCAGTGTCTTCTCGAAATCTATTAACTGTGAGAGCAAAATAACAACCAGATGTTGTGAAATGGAGTGGAAGACAACACGTACTGAAGTTGCATGCCTGTGCTTTTAAGTTCCCAACACAATCAAAAGTGTTTTCATCAGCCTGCAAGCCACAGCCCTTGGTGTAAATAGCACATGACTTAAATAGTAACTAGCAGGTTGCTGAGGTAGCTGCTGAACAGACTCAACACCTCAATAAAGATATTGTATGTTTCTGGGGAGCCCTGTGAAACATTATTCATGTCTGAAAGCAGATTCTGAATAATTGTGTTGTGCTAGGCATAACAACATGTTTGTTTGCAATTGTCTGGGGCCTGAATGAGAGTAAAGGAGATACTCCAAAACTTTTTGTAGCAGTGGGGAGGAAGATTCTTATGGGACAATAAATACTGGATTAATGTAGGCTCACCAAGACAATCTGAATAAATAGGCTTCCTTCATTCTGCAGCTGGTTTTAGCTGTATTATTAGTTGTTTATAACAACTGCCAGATACTTCTGAAAGTGTTCATGAGTTCTGGATGATTCACAATTCCTTAGTGTAGGTGATTTTCCATCAAACAGTTCTTACCAGAAATGTGGTGTTTGTTACTCATTAATTCAGCATTTGCTATTTAGTGTTTTGTATTTTGTTTTATATCTTTTTATATCTTTTGTTTAAATATATTTAAAATATAAATATATAAATATTTAATCAGGAAGTACAAATACTCTCTGGTAACTTAGGACTAGTTATGAACCATGAACAGCCAGCGGACAAAATGGAACAGTTTGACATCAGAAATAGTATGTCCAAACTAGTTGGCAAGTGCTTTCCATTAAGGGATTTGCTAATAGAAATGATTACTTTTTCATGGTCAGTTTGAAGCAAAAAAGAAATTATTTTCTGGTCAATATACACTCACTCAACATACACTCAGTTTTAATTAAATACCTGTGTGGAATGAATCTCTTGGTAGCTGCCCTGGAAGTTGGTGTTCATGAAAGCAAACACAACCAGCATGGGAAATAAAGAACAGTTGTTAGAGACATGCACATGCCTGCACGGCTATGATGTTATTGGCAACATGGAGATGTGGTGGGATGGCCCTTAAGACTGGAGTGTCGGAATGGATGGATGTAGGCTTTTCAGGAAAGACAATCAAGGGAGATGAGGAGGGAGTTTCACTCTCTATGTCAATGTCGATGACCATCTGGTGTGTATGGAGCTCCACTGGGGATGGATGAGGAGCCAACTGAGAGCTTATGGGTCAGGACTGAAGGGACGGCAGGGACAGGTGACACAGTGGGGTCTGCTACAGGCCACCTGACCAGGAAGACAGAGGAAATGAAGCCCTTCATAGACAACTAGGAGCAGTTTCATATTCACAAGCCCAGGTCCTTATGGGGGACTTCAAACATCCCAATATGAGTTGGAGGGACAACATAGCAGGTCATAAGCAATACAGTATGCTGAAATATATATGCAGTATATTTAACTGATCTGTGATTTTTCTCTCCCTTCCCTCCTGGTCACCCAAATCAGCATGTAGCAAGATCTCCTCACTTTCTTAAAATAGCCCAGTGGGAAGCATCATTACAGGGTACTTATGAGCCTATCACTAGATGCACACAAGTGAAGTCACAGACAGAAAGTGATGCACTACTAGACTTTGAAAAAACTACCAAATGACTTACAAGAACAAAAGCAATCAAAGTTCTACCTCTGGCAATGAGAGGCAAGTGACCTCAGGGTGCGTCTTCTGATGCTGACTTCCCTCTCTGCTGAACTGTACCAAGCTGATGATGAAGTACCAAGGATATCTAAAACAGCTTATGATAACCTGATCTTTGAGCCCAGTGATTAATCATCTCCTGAGTTTCATGCATACACAGGTAGCAGCACTGTGGGAGGTGCTGGTAAGCATATTTTGTCTTTTTTTTTTTCCCCTTTGGTGATGAATGCTACAAAATTCTTTGACTTTGAGTGTATTTCTGCCATGTAAGAAAAATGGTAATGAGAAGTTAAATCTTTCTTCCAGTGAAGGATCAGTCTTTCTGGGCATACTTTGAAAATCTGTTTTCTCTATTACATCTTTCGTTTAGAGGCTACCTTTGTGCCCTAGTAGAAAATAAGGCTGCATGTCACCTTAGGAACCTGCTCTTCAGAATGGAAATGATCTTTCAGACATGTGCTTTAGTCACAGCCATGCTCAGCAAGGATGCAGGAAGATGAAGAGAGATCTGAAGATGTCCCATTTCCCCATGACCTGCCAGGCCCAAGCAATGAATAGTTAACTGGGTTTTATTAAATACTGCATTTACTGCTTGTGCAAGCTCCTTCTCTCCTCTAGTAACAGAAATATGGCAGCAGTGGCCAAAATGGAAAACGTGGATCCGAGATTGACCAGTCACCAGCGTATCTGCCATTCTCTTCATGTAGGGAACATGAGCACACTTGGAGATTAGAGCAGGAAGCTAACTACTGGGCTAAGTATAACTCTTCAGAGTGAATGGTCTTCAGTATGCACTGCAGAATAGCATTTCAGAAGGTTCAGTTTGAAGCATTATACAGGAAAATACAACTTGAAAAATACTGCACTATCCACCCATGAAAACGTGCACAATAATTTTAATATTACCTCTGTTTCTCGCAGCTCTTGCAGCCAAGGTCAGTAGCTGTACGAAGGAAAAACATCTGGAGACATGATTTTTCCATACTAACTCAAGTGATAGGATATCATATGTACAGTGTACAAAGCCACATTCAGGACAAATTCAAACAGTACACAGGAAACTAAAAAGCACATTAATCTTGTATATTTAAATCATTGTTTTACTGGCTCACATTGGCAATAACGTCTTAATTCAATAAGTCTCAATTCAGTAGTTCAGTCTTAAATCTTGGACAGCTGGTAGAGATTTTAATAGAATTCAGCAATTTAGTCGATACATGAGAACTGAGATAAGCAAATTAAGATCTATCAGAGATCGGATATAAAATTAGAGACAGTATAATTTTTGATGGGCCATGACCTCAGCAGCTAGGAATTGTCATTTCTCTGTGAAATTAGATGAACGGATAATGAAGCCATTACCTTGTGAACTCTGAAATGATAAACAAATAGTAATGCTGCAGGACAGGCAAAGTAAGTTATTTCCAGCATCTGGAGTACCTGATGCAATTTTTCTTTAAATTCCACATAAACTCTTTAAATCTGCATATATTAGTATAAATAAGAGTAACTAAACTCAAGAACGATTCCTCTCCCAAAGGCATGCCCTTTTTTTAGTAAAAATGAATATATTTATAATACTTTGCTAATCACAAGTCAACCAAGATATCTTATGATTTATGTCTTAAATTCTGGTGGCCAGGTATACAACTTAATCATATGTATCCTAGTGATATTTCAGACAAAATACACCTTGTGTTTTCCTTAGGCTTCAATGAAATGACTGCTTTTCCTCAGCAAGAAATTAAGAGCAATCGAAAGATCTGAACACCTTTGGACAGTGGCTTTGTGAATATGAAGTCTGTCTGTTTTTCTTTTTTTCTTTACCTTGGGCATAAATGTTAGGTCAGCAGGTTCACTCTGAGCTTGTCTCACTGAAATCTAAGGTGCAAGCACAATGCTTTTGTAAAGCTTTGACTGACAGGACAAGGGCAAGTTCCACCCTGGAGTGCAATAGAAATATGTTTAGCAAAGGACAGAATAGGCAATTAACTGAATTTTATCCTGTGGTGATTTGGATAATACAGACTTTGTGTGCTTTTTGCTCTGTGCAGCACGTGACTTTTGATTAACACATTGCTGCCAGTTTTAGGCACAATTTTATTGTGATGAAGGTGGTGATTTGGCTGACTCTGTAGGCATTTCCTCTGAGGATTTTTAAGTCCCTTACTAAATGTGCATGTTTATATAACCTTCTTTAGTGCATTATACATGTACTTAATGAAGTGTGATTTTTCAGTGGGTGCTTATGATAACTATTTCTCCAGACAGGCAGTATTATATTTGAGTGATCACAATTCTATTTGCTGCATGGTTCACTCAACTCTGGAGCTACTGAGCAGGTGGAAAGAATTGCATTACCAAAGATGCAAAAAGTAGTGTTTTATAAAACCAGACTATAAACTATAACCCAATTTCAAAATACAAGGAGATCAGTGATAGCAGATTATTTCTTTGACTGTGAAAGACGAATAGGGTAGAAAGGATATGGACAACATTGGAAATAGTGGAAAAAAAATCTGTATTTGCCTGTTCAGAAACTTATTTTCTCATATTATGTGCAAAACAAAATTGAAACTCAAAATATAGGCAGACCAAAGCAGGATTTTCTCTTCTGAACCCCTTCAGATTTTAAGGAGCTGGATGATCTCAGAGTTCATCAGTCTTTTTTTCCCTCAGAAAACCACAAATGAGGGGGGAAAGCAAAGTCAGCACCCCAAAGCTTAATTAGTGTATTTGCTCACTGTGCTCACCTTAGTCTCTTCGTGTAGGTAGATACAGATGTCAAAATAGAGTAATACAATGGTGAATGAAGTGGGTCCACAGTTTGTATATCTGGTTTGGAATGAGCTTTAGGATTATTCACAGGTGTAAATCAGGAGTATTCCTCACAAACACAGCTGGAAGAATACATGGATTCTATTATAGGGATCACAATCACTGTTTCCTGTGTGCTTTGACTTCATCAGAGAAGCCTTTGCATTGCCATGCTGCTTCTATTTGCCTTCCCCAGACAGGAAAGCATTTAAGGCCAAATTTACCTTTAGGCACATCTCTACATTTGGAATTACTTTGAACAGAGGCTCTGTTCACTGGAAGCACATTAGGAAAAGACAAAGATCTGCGGAATTCCAGAGCAGAATCCAAAACCTCTGGTTTGAGTAAGGCCATGTTGGGAATGTCAGCAATATCAGTTGTCAGGTCTCCACCAAACACTCTTTAAGCCGTTTGAGTTAAAGGAATAAATCCTTTTCCTATTCCACCACAAAGAATCAGGAAAAGAAGGAAAACCTGCTTGCACAGATTACAGACAAACTATACTCAGAAGGGCATGCCAGAGGCTCTGCTCAGAAGGGCATGCCAGAGGCTCTGCCTGCATTAGTTGTTCCCAGCAGGGCTGGATGCAATATTTGGAGAACTTGCTAAAAGCTCCAATGGAGAAACACCAAGTGGGATGGGGTGGCAGAAGAATTTGGTGCCTCTGAAAAATAAGAACTAGATTTTGTCAAGAGTCACCCTTCAGGCATTTCTGCAGACCTGTTGTCTCCCAGCTTTCTGTTAGGAGCTGCACTTCCCATCGCCTCCCAAACAGTTAGGAATCTTACTCTCTGTTTTTGAAAGGCTTTTACATTCTTACAGACAATGCCTAGAGTAGCTGAATATAAAATGGAGAAGTTCTTACCAGCATTACTAAAATTTACTCAAAATAACAATATCAACAATTTTAATACTGCCTTGCACCATTGCTATTGATTACCTTTTCTACTTGCTAACTATTTTTAATGGTTAGATGCCTCACACAGTGAAGAGAATAGAAAAAAAATCCATTTATTTTTCTTTTATTTAGCTCTTTATTCATCTTACCTGTCCTTTTTATTCTGTCATGGTGCTGTCCTCCCTGGATTGCAAACATTGCAAGGAATCATTTTGATAAAAAGAAGAAGTCCCTATTCATTTTTCTGAGATAGAACATACTTTTGGTAATATTGCATCTTGAAATCTCTTTTGAAAGAACTTAAGTTTGAGAGTAAACCAACAGCATCACGTTACTGGAAACCGTATGATGCATGTACCGCAAAGGAGCTAAAAATATAGAATAGTTTAGAATATTTATCTTAACAGTATTACCCTTTCCCTAGAGAGATTTTCAGACTTCCATCTGCCTATATCCATTTTTATACTTGCCCCTGTTTCTAAAATAAATCTGACTCTCTTATTCAGGTTTCTTTTTATTACAACCCCTAAATATTCTATCCATTAAATTGCCTACACAAAGTCCCATTTATGTGAAGAGACCTGTATTACCCTTTAGTTAGGGGCAGTATTACAGATTTCCCTCATTACTTCAAAACTCCAAGCTACAGTAGAGTGTGCCTAGTTATTTCAGAGTTTCAAAAGCAGCTACCTTCTGTTCCATGAGAAAGTGTAATCCATGTATGTGGGAACTTTGCTTCATAACCTTCACATCCAATTGTGCTTGCGTCAGTATTAAAATCCTTCCTTTATGGCACCATTCTGGATTTATGAGAGCACAGATGATTACAAGGATAAAGAAATAAGTGCCATCCTTGTAACGTTTACCCAGCAAGAATCTGTATGACAGAGGAGCATTTATATAATTGATGACAAAAAGTTTCTTCAACAAAGCGATATTTCTTTTCATAATGCCATCTTTCACTTGATCTTTAGACAGACTGGACTAAACTCTTAGCTGAATTCAGTCTTTGGTGCACAACTCCTGATCCTTGTCTTGTGCTGTTTCCTTCTTGAATCACCTCCCTTTCCTGATTTTCCTAACTGTGATGTGCTACCTATGAATCAATAACAAAATAATAGGTATTATACTAAAATCTCAAGTACCATTTCACAATGGGTAATTTAAGACGTGCATTTACTGTGGAGACAAAAGGAATCTGTGACCTAGCTGGGCAGAAGGGAGAGAGGCTTGGTCCATGGCTCACTGAATTACTTCTTTCCTACCCAAGTGAAGGTAGAAGCTTTTGCCTTCCCTTACTGGTTATAGTGGTGGCCCCTCTGATCAGGTACACACTGCTCTCACGTTCAGCTGGATATACACAGTAAATACAACTTCTAGTTAAAGAAACTGGGGCAAGCAATCTCTGGAACTGGACAACACCTTCACTGCTATAAGACTTACAACAGGAGCAGAGTGAGCTGAGGGGCCTGTGGGTGACAGGAAAGGAGGAGCGTGGCTTTCTGAGTTGTAATGCGACTGTGTTTTGCCCATGGGGAGACACAAATCTGCTCTGGAACAAGAAATACTTTCTCAGAGTAGTGAGACGAATACAGCAAAGAGCAGGTATATATATTTTACCCCTTGATCCCTGAAGTCTGCACTCCTCAAGACATCTGGTCCCAAAGTATCATGGGGCCTGAAAGCTGTTTTGTGCTGTTCCCAGCTGAGCCTTGATATATACTGCTTTTTTTGTTGACTCAGTTCATTGGGCATTTTGTTTGTTTGTTTGGCATTTTTTTTGTTGGTGGTGTTGGGTTTTTTGGTTGGGATATTTTTTTTCCTAATGAGGTAGGCATTTTTGCACCTTGAATGAAACTGGAATGATCCTGTGGTGATCTGGCACGTAGTACTGAAAGGAAGAAAAAAAGCCTCACAAATGCCAAGAGCACGTCTGTATATACAAACTGAACATTACTCTGATTACAAGATAAGGAACAGAAGACAAGCTACTTCTTTTTAAATCCATAATATTGATTGAACATCATAATTATAGACTGGTGCTGCAGCAACTGAGACTCCACAAAGTATTGTGATCACAGATAAAGGAATACAACAGGCATTTGAAATACTGTGCTAACTAGTAAATAGTACTAATAGCAGCTGGCCTTTATTACTTCCGATAGTTTTCTCTTAAATAGCTTAAAATAAAACAAGAAACAAAGGAATAAAAAACAGATTAAAATACCTTTATCATACAGACACGAAGCTTAGCAGAAGGTAGTTGTAGAACAGAAATAATGCCGGATCAAGTGTTCCTCCCTGCTTCTGCATGGTAGCAGCATGCCACACTCTGAATTCCCCTGCCCAGAGCAGATGCTGAACATCAGACACTGTGGGTCCATTTGATACTTGCCGTAGTGAACTGAGAGATGTTACAGAGGGCAAAGGAATGCTTTGTGGCTGTAATACTTCGACTTTGTTATATCTTTTGAAAGCGGGGCAAGTAATTATTTAGACTTTTTTTTAATAGGAAAGTATAATTCCACTTTTATGGAAGCAAGTAGAATTAAAAAAAGAAGGCAAATTACTCTATTGGTGCACCTTGAGGTCCTGCTTTCCCTTTTTAGGATATATTTAATGAAAAAGCATAGCGTTTTCCAACCATATAATTTTTTTCAAGGAGAGTACGAAAAGAATAGAACACAGTAAGTGTTCAAACTTTCAGTAATTGAGGAACTGTACCAGATGAACTGATGTCTAGTTCATTAAAATTATCTTTATTTTTGTGGGAAAATCCCCTAAATTTCTCATGAAACTAAGGTTAACTGACTTTAACTGTAAATTTAAGTTATGTTATGGGTTTGTATTGGACACGGGGCTGATAATACAGAGATGTTTTTGTTATTGCTAAGCAGGGTTTACACAGAGCCAAGGCCTTTTCGGTTCTCCATACTGGCGAGGAAGTTGGGGTGAATGGGAGACTGGAAGGAGACGCAGCCAGGACAGGTGACCCAAACTGACCAAAAGGATATTCCAGGCCATATGTCATCATGCGCCATATATAAAGCTGGGGGGAAGAGGGAGGAAGGGGTGGGACGTTTGGAGTGATGGAGTTCGTCTTCCCAAGTCACTGATATGTGTGATGGGGCCCTGCTCTCCTGGAGATGGCTGAACACGTGTATGCCCATGGAAAGCAGTGAATTTATTCCTTGTTTTGCTTTGCTTGTGTGCACACCTTTTGCTTTCCCTATTAAACCGTCTTTATCTCAATCCATGTGTTTTCTAACTTTTCCTATTCTCTCCCTGGACCTGCTGGTGGGAGAATGAGCAAGTGGCAGTGCAGGGCATGGTGTCTGGCTGGGGTTAAACCCCAGCAGAGATGTATTTCTCAGCTTAAGCACAGTGACTAACTGGATTTTATTTTCCCCATTTTGGGGGGTTTGGAGCACTGTATGGTAAAATCTTGCAGACACATGGCTGATAGGACATAAGGCTGTCAGTTTCTCAAACCTCAAAGGAGCAAAGTCAGTTCTGAAAACAGCAAGAAAAAGGAGTATTGGCATTGCTTACACTTTATAGCTCCACTTCTGATCATATATATGAAAAGAACCCATGTAAAGAAAAATAGAAATTAATACAGGAAAAAAAGAGCATATGGTAAATCCCTTATATTTCCTAAAAATTAGCAATTATGTATTGCTGTGCATAAATGTTGCCTTCTTCATGATTTCAAGCATGAGCTTCAAATTTTGAAGTGGAACGAAGTAGGATTTTCTTGTGTGAGGATAACTTTCAAATTGAATGACATCCTTGTCTCATGTCAGTAACAAGAGACACTGTGTAAAATTTCCATCCACAAAGAATACTTCCAGATGGATCAACTGAAACATCTGTGTTAAGTTCAATCCTGTATTTTTATGTCAGCCCTAAGAGAAATAAATGAAAACTTCAAAAATAGAGATTATTTTATATTTTGAAATTTTCTCTTTAGTGTGTATTAATCCCCCTTTTCTTTCTTAATATGGAAACTTGTTCCCTAGCCAAGTGTCCAAAAAGCACACTCGAGAAGTCTGAAACTTTAAAAGAAACAAAGTTTTTCTTGAACATTTTTATGACCATTAAGAATCCCCCAGGGAAATGGGAAAATTAAAGCTGAACAGAACTAAAGACGCTTCCAAATTTTATTCTAACGTAGGTGTTTCTGAAGCAGTCATTACTATGACATTTATATGTTATATATGTGAAAACCTACATTCACTCTTGCTGTAGGTGGAAATAGAGGCCATCTATATTAAGGCCTTCTTATTATCCTAGATCTACGATGAACACTCCTGTTAAAATCAGCAAGAATTCACTAAATCTAGAGCATATTAATGAAGGTGGCAGAAATAGATGCGCAGTTGTTTTGCTGACTGGGAGATTTTCAAGGATTGCTTTGAGGCACTCCGTAAGTGTTGCCTCACGTGCTCCCAAAGTAGGTTGGTGTTAGTGTTGGAAAAATTAGATCAGTCTTGAGAGATGAAAGAAGAGTTGTCTGTTTTGACAGTTCTTTCAGCTGGAAAAGAGGGAGGAGAACTGGGTTAAGCCAGCCCTGTGTCTTTGACAAGAGCTGCAGACAGATCATCAGCAACTGATGGCACAGCCATAAAAGTGTTAACTGTTATGGACCTCTGCAGGCTGCCTACTTCAACCACTGCCAAGGCACCATCTACTTCAACCACTTCAGAGCACGTGTCTCCACATATCGTAGCAACGATTTTCTCCAGCCAAGTAAGAAAATCCTTCAAAAGTCATCACCATCTCCAAAATTAACTCACTCCAGTGCCGTGCTATTTGCCTTATGAAGAATTTTTTCCTGTTGGGCCATTTGGACCGCTCAAGCTGAAGGTCTTGGCCATTTCCCCTTATTTTATACACTTCTGCTACTGCTGGGAAGAGGTTGGTTCTATTGTCTTTCAACTCCTTCATGCAGTTGTAGGCTACTAGAAAATTAACCTTAGTCAACCTTAGTCAATTAACTCTTCATCAGACTAAGCTGTGTGTTTTAACACACAGTTTCTGAGGAGCAGCTCTAGGCCACAGACATCCTGCCAGCAACCTAGTGTACCCTTTTTAGTTCCTCAGCATTGTTTCTTAACAGAGAGGCTGACATCAGGACATAAAATTCCAACTGCAGTCTCCACAGCAAAGAAGAAAGCTCCACTTCATGCAGTCCAGCACTAGTTTCCTGCATTGATAGGGACAACACAGAGTTGGCTCATGTTTGACCTGATGTGGACTGAAATACCCCAGGCCATTTTAGCAGCTCTGCTCCTCACCCAGCTCTCTTCCAGCCGTGCTGACAGATTGGATCACCTGATCCCCAGTGTAATTCTTCGGGCTTTTTGCTGAGCTTCTTGAGGTATCTGTTGGCTCATGTTATGCCCCGATGCGCTCAGCGGGTTTAGGGGAAGGTTATTTGATTCCCTCTGGGTGATGCACAGAAGAAAAACCAAAATTCTCAGGAGGTTCAACAACAAACTTTTACTTGCAAACTTTAGAAAATTAAGATAGAATAAAGTACTTGGTAAATTTTAAAACAACATCCAAAGTAAGGTACTTCACAAACTTTAACTTAGTGAACTTCAATTTATCCAGACACTACAAGGCACTTATTAAGGCATTTACCGGAATTTTTTAGTCTGTCTTACATTATATTTCATGAAGAAGCATCTAGGAGACAAAAGAGACGGAAAGAAAGGATGAGAAAAGTTCAGTGGGTTAGTATATACTCAGGCTATGTGGGAACACCCAGGTACCTTCCTTAGAGGCGAATTTAACACAGATGTAGCACTGTGGATCATGCACAGTCCTCTAGTGGAAGGTCCCAGAAACGAGCCTGGGGGCACTCTGGGGGTCTTTGATGGTGTATGACACCTTCTAAAACATGACAGCTCTCATGTCAGCGTAGTTAAGCCAATTATACCCCATCAGAGGGGATGAACACCCTCAGACCTGTGTGTAAACAGGAGGAAGAGTTTTGACATTTGAGCCAGTTGTGTAGGGGAGGACATTGGCAAGATAAAAAGCACTATCCCACCTCACAGAATCTGCTGCTTATTGGCCTCTTTGCTCATCTGCCTCAAAACCCAGCTTGTTGCTAAACAAAGGTTTTTTTGTCATCCTCTGGTGCTCCTGCCCTCTGCACCTGGGCTGTTCCCTTGCACATCAGCAGCACAGCACCCACTGCTTTTGCAAATGGCCAATTGTTTGAGCCATTAATCTTTAACATTTTGGTCTCTCACAGCTCAGTTCCCAAGTTAATCAAATCTTTTGGACTGAACGTCCTTAGAGATCTGCTGAGGGTGTGCTCTTGCTATCAAATCTGCTGATGAAGATCCTGAACAAAACAGGCCTTACTGCATACCGGTGATATACTCTGCTTCTTAACCATTAGCTCGGCATCAAACTAGTGACTTTTTTTTTTCCTCTATAGAACTTGTGATGTACCCAATTTACAACCTAGGTTTGATATCAGAGTCAGTTAAAATATTGCCTGTGTATTGTCTTTTTCTGTAGCACAACAGTGATATGTCGATGGTATCAGATGTGTTAAATCACACCATATTAAAACCTGAAGACTAATCAGAGTAGTTCAGAGTGTGGGTGACTATAATTCAGTTTTGCTATTTTCCTAGTTTAATGCTATATAAAGATAGATTATATCTGAAATAATATTGGTTAGAATTGCTCTAATTAAGCTTTTCAGCATGCTTGTTACCATACACCTGTCCAGATGTGCCAGGACTGAGGTGGTAAGGCTGGTAATGAAATGAAGCATTCCTTACTGATTTTAAACAACGTGAAGAGGTGATCTGCTTGCTAAAAAACTCAGATTACCCTGTTTCACTTCTTCTAGGATGATCAATTGGGCTGTTTCTTCCTCTTTAATCTATTGTTTTTAGGACAGAATTCAAATTTTTATACCAAATAAGGTGCTGGTGGCACTCAAGGATCTCAAAGATAATGGCCCTACATTTTTCCTCATATTAATTATGCTTTTCAAAAAGGCAGCTATGAACTCCAAAAATACTTGGTTTTACAGTATTTAGCATCAATGAAAACTACTCGGAGAAGTTGTTTATTTGCGTTTCCACTTTTTTCCTATACTTCTACCTGTTCTTAAAAAATTGCAATCTATTAGTATAAGCGTAACTTTCATGAGCCAGAAGACAGTCATTTAGCTCTCAAAACCCACTTCTAGTGGGATAGCTATTTCTCCTGAAGCATAGTGCTTTTCTGAAATGAGCCTACATTAAACTGGTGGCTTTTCTCACCATCTCTCTTGCAGAGCACTTTCACTGCTAATTTGAGTGACACAAATACGTTTTCACTGTGTTTTATTCCTGTTTGCCCTGCAGAGGTACCGCTGCTGAGAGACACTTTGATTTCTTTTTCTTGTACTTTATCAACAGAATTGTTTGTTAAGAACCATTCATGGAATGTTTCAAAGGCAAAGGAGAGGATAACTGTCACAGAAAGCATAATCAGAAACCTTTAGGCTAGGCAGGATAACTCAAGATGAGATTTAGCAAAAAACATTTGACTAATGAATATTCTTGAAAAAGAACCCACTGGGATTATGAAGAATTGGATAAGGAAGGGAGCAAGGAGAGATTATTTGCAAACCAAGAAAGTCTGTGATGCATTTATGGAGATACATTAATCTGAGCTAGTCAAAGAACAAAATGGGGGGTTTTTTTGGGTTTTTTTTGTTTAGTTTGGTTTGGTTTGGTTTTTTTTAGGAAATGGCAGGATTTATCTTGTGAGTAAGTGCACATTTGGCTTTCATGTGTTTAAAAACAAACTGTTTCAATTGTATCAAGATGGTATGATAAATTTTTGTCAGCATATTATAATAGAACTACATGACACCCATTTAAATTTCATTGACTTGGCATCTTTCAGTAGGAAACCACTTCCCTGAAAATTGTTTAATCAACTTACAGATGAAATAGTGCACAATAAATGTTTTCAGTTTCTTTACATCCTTCTCTGCATAGTGAGTGCTCATCTCATCAAAATCGGGGAACTTGACCTCTTATCTCTTTGCCTTTCCCCACCCAGCCCACTTTAGTAGTCTGTCTTACCCTCAGGGAGTCACAGGAGATGAAGAAATACTAGGCTTCTGGAGTAAAACCTTCTAAGGGGAGGCATTTAGTAAAAATCCATCAAGAATTCCTTTTAAGGACACCTGAAGACCTGAACTACTCCCAGAGGAAGTTAGCTTCTTCAACTTAGTTTTTAAGTCGCACTCTATTTTAACATTAAAGCTGGCCCTCAAAAGTGGAGGTACAAAGAACAATTTGGGTGCTGCAGGTTTTTCTGCTAAAGAGCTTGTCACTGCAGATGCATCATGCCAGGCACTATTTGGAGCTGGTGATAAAAATTAAATCCTCCAGCTCCTGAAGGCTCAGAAAAACACTGAAATCAGAGGCTGCAGGGATGTTCTTCCCCAGACTGAAAACCAGAAATAAATAGCAAAAGGAAAGACTTCGTTTATATAGCAAGGAGAAAGGGCTTTTGATTTTAAACTTGCCACAACACTTTATGTTCCTAAATATATTAAAAGGGCTCATTCTCTTCAATCTAGGCCTGGAGGTTCATGACTGTGCCACTGGCAAGGGTTCATATTAGCATTTCTGATGATGTTCTTCAAGCATGGTTCAAGGAGACATTTGGCTTAATTTGGAAACCTCTTCTGCCACGAGTTTCCTGGAATCATAAATATTAATAGAGTCACTATTGTGTATTATCTTCTACCCACAAAATTTCTGGAAAATATTTCTTACGAAGTAGCCTCTAAAGTGGGTTGAAAGATGAATGCTGTGCTAGATTGAATGATAACAGAGCCAGCATCAAGATGACATTTTCTAAGGATTCTGATTGCTCATGTCTGGTTTTTCATAAGCAGTAATACCAAAGGTCTTGCTTACAGCATAAATGACACCAAGCTATGAGGGAACTTACCTAAATATCATGTCACAGTTTTTAACAGAGCTTTGTGTTTATGATGTTTTCATTGGAAATGATGTTTTAGAGAGAGATATATATAAATATGGAAATTGTATCTATTAAATTAGGATATTAACATTACTGTGTGTATTTTGGAAAACAGTGATAATACTTGATTATAATCTATTATGACAAAGCTGATACGTCCTGTAATTTTTAGCCATGAGGTCACTGGAAATTGGAGCAACTTGCCAGAGATTTTTTTAGATTGCACATAACTGGAAATTGGTGTATCAAGATTGTGTGGCTTTTTTTCCCCACCAAAATGTTATTTAGATGTAAATTAATTCAGGGGATTCCTTTGACATGCATTGCACAGTGTGGTTACAGGATTATAGCCAGTTACTTCTGGCCTTATGACCAATTAATTTACAGTATATTAGATGAACCTATACAATTGACAGTATACCCAGGCCTCCCAAAAAGTTCCCTGATGACTTTGAAATGTGTTATACAGTAGTGATGTCCAATCCCTCTCACAGGACAATTGCAATGATGTTCATAGTGCCAGCATTCACAAAACACTTAAAAATCCTTAGATGGAATCCTGTGTTCCTTTAAGTAGGGCAGGGGTACAACATACCTGCATAACAACTCAACACAGTTATGTGCAGTTATCAGTAGATTGAAAGCTCTTTGGGGAAAATGGGTGAGAGATAGGAGACCTTGCTAACAGTCACCTCATTTCTCAGTCTCAAGGCTAAACTGGACTTAAAATCACCTTCCACTCATGTTGGCTCTGTAACCATGTGAAGTGGCTATCCAGCTTTCATGCTTCAGGCTCAAGTCAGTGACACTGAAATGATAAAATGTTGTCTCTGGTTTGTCTTGCTGTTGGTGTTTGAAATGCATATTATTCCCATGAAAACAGAAATGAAGGAGGCCTATTCCTTTTAAATGACATATAATAGCATTTTAGCGTAAGACAGTGGAAAGATTAAACCCTGTGTTTGCTTGTCTACAACAAGATATAGAAATGTGTGTCTGTACATCCACATAGACAAGTAAATAAATAGCTTAGTGTTCAAAACTGCTGAGCACATTCAGAAGTAATTGAGCTCAGTGGGATTACAAATGCTTCCTGCCTGCATTATTATTTTAATATCTGTTTTAAAGACTTTAGGAAATTTTAAGATCAGGCTTTTATGCCATTGAACCATAAACTTTCCTTGTGACACTGATTACACCCCCAGTCACCTTTCATCAATCTAGCCAAGAATCTCAAAAGTTACTGCTATGCTGTAGTCCTGGGAACAGTCATCTTCCCCTCAACCTTAGAAGACAATCCTGTGTCTTCTCAAATATTTGTGTCTCAATCTCAAATATTTGTCAGGCTTTCTCAAACAAGGTGATTTTAAAAATGTGGATTTCATTAACCCTAATATGAAATGATTGCTCTGTGCTGCCTCTACAATTAAAGCTGCTCTTAATGACCAAACAGGATATGTGGATTTCTCTACACCCTGATGAATTTCACAGACAAACAGTTTCACCTATTTTTATGCTTTACTGTACTTGCAGTAAAAACTGGACTAATACGGATTTTGGTGATTCCCCTCCCTCCCCAATATTGCAATAAAATAGTACTTTTAATGATGTGTGGAAACAGGTCCCAGCACACTGTTAGGGAGGCAAACCCTGAACAGCCTGATGCCAACCCAAGGGGTGCCAGGCTTACAATGAGAAAATCTTTGATGGGAGAGGCGATGGGAGGGGTGTGTGAAAAGACCAAGTGAGACAGAGTATTTAATTTTTGCATGCTGTCATCTCAGTTTTTAGTGTGACAGCTCCTGCCTTGAGATTGCAAGCTCCTGTACTAGTCTGAAGAACGGTAACTTCTGCTTTTGACTTTGCTTTCTCTTCTATTCTCAGATGGGATGCTTCATAAAACTTGAGGGGGAGGGGGGAATGATGGGGGGACCTCCAAAAAAGTGAAATATTTAACTTGGCACTGGCCCCTTCATCTGGTTTGGTTTTAAATAGTGTTCAAGGAGTTGTTTCTTCCTGGACGAAGTGGTCCAACTTCCCAACCTGATGCTGGAGTGTTTGTTGGCAAACCTTAGGTTGCTGTATTTTAGCCAAAGTCAATAACAAAAATGCAATAACTGCACACTGCACGATTTCACTTTTTTAAAGTAGTTTGCATGCAACCACACGCAAATGCATACAAATCCTTATGTAATATCCAACCCCCTACATTTGCAGATGACTGGATGGTGCCATGTTATTTCTCATGCCACATTTTGACTGCTGTTTTATTTCTGTCATAAGACGCTTGGGTTATGGGACTTAGTGCCTGTTAAAACTAATTACCCTTACCATTATCATCAATTAACCCCAATTAATGTCAGACAGAAATGCAAAAATGTTGAACCACTTTTTACAATTCAGTACAGATGAGTTCAGAGGAGCTGCTAATGACATCTTCAAGCAGTGCATGAGAAACTCAGGCTACCAAAAAAAAAAAAAAAATAAAGGCTTTCTTCTAGGTTATATATACAACACATCACTTGAAGAGGCCAAGCAATTGGTGCTTTCTGTCACCAGGTCACCCAGCTCTTCAGCTGGGAAGACATGTGGGTTAGAGCATGCAGTGGGACATGTTCTCCAGCACAATAGCATTGGCAGCCATGCCAGCAGGCTGACATGGAGATGTACTGCATGTATGGCCTTTGTCCCTTGCCTGATTTCTCTCTATCTTCCAGTATTATTAACTAATTTTCCCAGTACACAGAAATATGCTGTAGAATGCTGATTTTGTCAATCTTATAAATATTTAGTCTGTAAAGAAACATATGTTATTGAGGCTTTTCAGATTTGGATCTTGCACTTCCAGGCCTGAGTTTTGCTTTCTGCTTTTGCTCAGCCAGGCCCACATGGCCTAGAATTAAGCCTTCTGCTTCGTACTACATCTCACTGGAAGTGATAGTGTCCTTGTCCCTAGTCCATTCTTCATCCCTTTAAAGGAAAGGAACATCGAATCAGTTGCAAGATTCTGTGTGTGCAGTGAGCACATGCTGAAGGAAGGGCAATGCCTTGCAGGTAAGGAAAGCTGTGCATCAGGAATGAGAACAGTTAAGAGTGGGTGGAGTTGTGCTTTAAAGTAAAAATGAAAGAATAACATTAAAAATAGAAAAACAGATTATACCAGAGTTATTCCCTCAAAAAACCTAAATTAAGTAGCTTGCTCAACAATAGGTGTTATAACATCAGTGTGTACAGTTTTGCCACATATGCTTCTCAGACATAGCTTTGCTGTTAAACAAAGAATGAGGAATGGAGTCACTTTACTGTAAAAAATACCACAGTGTTAATTTAGTAAGTCATACGTTGACAGCACAAATGTATTAATGTTGTTGGCTCATGAATGCCAAGACTCACACAAGATTTGAAGCCCTGGTTGTGGTTCTAGCACTAGTGGATCCATGAAAGAAGTTTGCTCACAATGTTAAAATTTTCTGCAACATTTCCTAAATCAATGGCTTTACCCTGGCTGCAGTATGGAGCTCGGAAACTTAGGACAAAGCTGTACATTATGGGGATAAAGCTCTGTTCAAAATCCTCTGTGTCTGCCAGTATAGCTCCTCTGTATCCTCTTGCATCACTCGTCAGCTTCTGATCCTTTCTGTTGGCACCACCTGCACAGGGATTTGGAAAGCTTTTAGGGATGACTATTGCATTTGTGCAAGCTGAAGATGATTGTTTTTCATTATTCTGTTAGGCTGTAGTGTTGTAGTTATGACAAATCTGTGACAACTAAGTCTCTTGTTATTTGAACAGATTTAATTCTTAATAAAAGTTGACAAATGTCCTTAATCTTTCACTTTTTTGCAATGAAGCAATGAACACCGGTAATTTAAAAAATGAGTGTTTTTCTGATTTCAGAAATTGTCATATGAAATACACTCCAAATGCCTTCTTTGCATTGGTTTTCTACTTTAAAAATGTAACCTTTTTCAATACACAATACAAAGAAGCACCACTAGCTATGTTGTGAAAGATTATCATAAAAGAGTAACATACACATCTTCAAGGTATACATGTAGCAATACTTCATTTCTTTCTGTGCTACAAGTGGTCCTGGTTACCATATTTTACACAACAGCTGTGAAAATGCTGAAGGCATTAGGCTTCAGGGAGCACAAGTGTGATCTACTGGTCAGAGTATAGGACTGAGAAAGGGAAAATTTATACTGCAGCTCTGTGTTTGTGGTGGTGTCTAAATCATTCTATCTGATCAACTCAAAGACAGCTTGGTAACATATAACGATATCTCAGCCATACCTCACGGCTCTTCTGTCTAACAAACAGAGTAGGAACAAAAATCATTATCTTATTGACCACAGCACTGTTTGGCCCCCGAGAAAGTTCAGTAATATATATATGTTCCAAAGAAAGGTACAAGGAAACTAAATCAAAGATATTTTGAAATAATTTAGAATTTTTCCCCTGCCGTTCTTTTTGCCTCATAGTACGGCTGGTTTATACTGTGGAGTAGTGAGGCTTTAAATCCCTTGTGAATGTTAACCTTTGTGAAGTGTTTTAAAAACTTCAGTTGGGAAGCACTATGTAAGCCAAAGTATTCTTATTATTAATTGTTCTATTATACAGTGCCCATGCATGTCAAGAAATATAAATACCAGAGGGAAGGTGAAACATTTGTCAGCCAAAGACCTAGAAGGATTTATGTAACCTGGAATGACAGGCTTAAGAGTTTTTAAGAATTTTTCAAAGTGTTGTTTGAAGAAATATGTATTTCAAGAATTTCACTTTTCAAATTTTTACAGCAAGAAGGAGATTTTCTTCTCTATCCCTGAGACAGGAGAAACTATCTGCTTCTCTTGAGTAGAAAGGGAGAAAGTATGTGAAGTGAAGAGAGGGGCTGGCTTCATCTGTTACTACCATGAAGTTGTCTCTGACTCTTGAAACATGTTAAAATTTTCCTGCTGCAAGGAACCCAAGCTTGTATTTTGTTATTACCAAAGTACTCTTTGGTACTCAAATTACCAAAGAGTAAATGGATGTGGGAATTTCAAAATCTCAGATAAGTCTCAGTTTGCATTTAGCAGAATTTTACTTTTCTCTTTGTGTAATATTTTAAACTGTTCATAAGACAAATGTGACACTCTGCACATTCTTTTCTTCAATTTTTGGATATGTACGCTGAGACAAAAATGTTGAGCATGTGTTATTGCAATAAATTATTCACTTTGCCAAATAACAGTTTTGCAAACATTGGCATGGTGTCATCTCTTTTGCTGCAAGCTAGTATTTCATTTTATTAACCACACTAAACCTGGGATGTGGACAAGTGACATTTTTATTATTTACATGGAGGTTTAATGAACAAAAATGTAACTTGTGATAATTTATAGGATTTGCATGGTGGTAGTTCTAACTAGGTGCAGGCAGTTGTATATCAATGCTTTTGTTAATATTAACTACTGTACAGTTGCCGCTATCAAGAAATTCTTGGAGTACAAATTAGCACAAAAAGCCTTGGTTGCATTTCATTGAGCAATTTAGATTATCTTTTCACTCACGACCTGGCCACAGACTTCTGACTGAAGAACTCACATGATGCGCACAGGGTTACTTCAGATGACTTGGCTGCTGAAAAATTTGAAGCTGTATGGCAAAGTTTTATCCAAAGTGATAGTAACTTCCAATTATAAATTCAAGAATCTCTGATTCATAGAAACGGTGAGCTTTAGACATCAGCACAAGGCTGTGAGAGCACTGCTGCCAGACCCAGACAGCAAATACACCGAGACTGCCAGCACACAGAGATTTAGCTAACCATAGTTTTGGCTAGATATGGAAAAGCTGAGATACACTCAGGTATGTTATTCAAAGAGAAATCCCAGAAGTAACTTCTTCTTCCTGTGGGTGATAGATTTACATTTATATTCATTATATCCATGTCATAACATTTATTAGATTGACTTGATTTTCCCTTTTTGTCTTATTTACAACACTTCTCTTTCCCTCTATTTCTTCAACTGCTACTGTCAAAGAGGCCTTGTGAAGACCAAAAAAACACCAAACCCAAATCTTGAGCACTTTCAGTGTAACAAATTTCTCAAACCTGCCTGTCAAGGTCTGACATTAACTCCTTTTCCTTATATGACAATTGGCAGGTAGGTGTCACTTTGTTGTTTGAAAGGGTGCTTGCTTTGTGCTTCACCTGCCCTTTTGCTTTCATGCAAAATTCTCTTATTTCCACATGCTATTAATATTTTCTATGAATTTGACAAAACCTAGAAATTATTCCTTTTTCACTTACTTTTCACAGATCCCCTGATTCTTTGTTGTGCACTATAAATTCTGACTATTTCTGCTGCTCTACCCAGACATTTCAGCAAGCTGAAGAGCTGACTGAGGGCTACTGCCTGCCAGTCAGATGCTGTAGAAGGATGTCTCCATGTGCAAGATGATGGACACTCTGGCAGGGTCAGGTGTGCATGCTCACTTTGCCAAGTGTCAACTCCAATTACAGAATGCCACCTCACAACATTTTAAAAAATGAAGTCCCTCCTAAAAGTACATGGAGTATTTCTTAATTGCAGGAAAACTCTCTCTCTTTTAATTTTTTATAAAGCTAAGCATAAAAAATTTAAGTGAAAACTTTTAAAGGGTATAGCTTGAAATTTAAGATTTGTAGTGTTGCTGCAGCACAACTGACTCCAAACTCTAACCTGTAAATTGGCACAAGTTTCGCTGTGCAGTAATTTAATTTCAATTCCATTATCAGCTTCTTAGACTCAATACAAGGTGATTATGCCTCTCGTTGGCTAGGTAATGTAGTTCTCGACTATTACAAACTGCAGATTTGAATAACACTCTGAAGTCTTTAGAGCCCAAGAAAGGGCTTCTAGTGCCCCTCACTGATACCAGTGGTGCTGCGAGGCAGCCCTTTTGTCATAAATGACAGCGGTAGAACACTGGAACAGATTGCACAGAGAGGAGGTAGATGCCCCATCCCTGGAACCATCCAAGGCCAGGTTGGATGGAGCTCTGAGTGGTCTGATCTAGTTGACAGGTGACTAGTTCAAGATGTAGACAAGATGAGCTTTAAAGGTCCCTTCCAACCCAAACAGTTCTGTGATTTAGTGAAATGGTACAGCCCTTTTTTTATCCAGAAATAGACAATGGACTAAGTTAAAATGTTTGATAGTGAATACAGAGTGGGAAGAAGGTTCAGGACACACAATACTCTGGAGTCAGATTGATCAGGTTAAATGCAGTCCACTGAGACTAAACATTTCTCTGTTGCATCTACTCTGCCAACAGACTATGCGCACTAAGGGAACTTCTACTGCAGAAGACCCCGTAAACTTAGTGTTAGTAGCAGCCTTGTGCAGTAGGATTTCAAGTCCCTCTTTTGAATTAGGGATTTGGACACAGTTATGTAACCCTGTAAGCACCAACTTTCAGGGTTTATCACTTGTCAGTGCACTTGCTCATAACACCAGCTGCAGGAAGGAGTTTATTTTCAGCCAGACTTGAGACAAACAGATGATCTGAACAGAATGTACTTCCTTATAAACTTGTATGTCTGTGGTTTGTTTCTATTAGTTTGTATTGCTTCCTGATGAGCTGATTTCTGTGGCTTATTCCTTAATTTTGCTCCCAGGGTAGAGGAAAGAGCCTGTGGAGATATTTGGGGATGACTCTTCTAAGTGGCAGAAACCTGAGATGCTGCACTGCTTTGTGCTAAAATGCCTATGGGAGTCAAACCTTTGTGCCAGCAGTAAATGAGTTGTTCTTCCATTCTGTACAGCGTCATGGTCAGCAATAAAACTGGGGGAGATTGCCCTGGGGGTGGCAGCCCGCTGCTCAGGGACTGGCTGTGCATTGATCAGCAAGTAATAAGCAACTGGATTCTGCATCACTTGTTTTGTAGATTCTTTTATAAAAATTACTGTTTTCCTTTTCTGTCCCATGAAAATGTCTGTATCTCAACCCTCAAACTTTAATTTTTTTCCCCAATTCTCTCCCCATCCCACATGGTGGGGAGTGAGCAAACGTCTGTGTGGTGCTCAGCTGCCTGCTGGGTTAAGCCACAACAAGAACCTAAGACCTTCCTTTTTCTGGTCTTATAATTACTTTGTCAAGCCCAGGTGCCTCTCCCTTCTCTAGTGCGATTTATTTCACCCTGCTGCAGAATTATAGATGCATACTAATATTCTGTTTTCCTTCTCCCAGTTCAGTTTTAGCTAATAGATTGCTTATAGGTGTGTGAAAACCTGGCTACCGTTCATTGTATCACATCTAACTTCCTGATCATTGCTGATGGCATACATTACTGTCTCACATAAAATAAGACTCCTAATCAGTATTTCTAAAACTATGAATGATGTCTGCAGTGCTTCTCAGAATTTAGTATAGAAGAATTTTAGGCAGTTGAGACTATCAAATACAAGATTGATTTGGTTTTTTTAAAATTTTTTAATTGCTGGCTAGTAAAAATCACTTTGGAAAAGGCCCAAATGACAAAAGACCAACAATAATTACTTAATTAAAGCTCCTAGTCCCAAACTGGAGGTAATCCCTTCTACAATGTGTTTCCAACATTTTCAAGAAAAAAATCCAAACCATTAGATCTTATGTCAGATTCTCTGTGTAGAAAGAGTATTTTTACTTAGTGAACTGTCTGCTATAGCTTGAAAACCATCTGCAAGCACAAAAAGCCGTCAAAATTCATTAAGAATAGGATTATTTTAACAAGAGTGATCTTCATTTTTCCCACCACCCATTTGCACTTCAGAAACTAAGAACAAAGGTATCTTTGAAATGAAAGCTCTTCTGTTTGAAAATGAGTATTTTTATGTGGAATATTTTGTATAGAAAAAATTTGTTGTGAAAACCACAATTCACAATAGTGTGATACCTCAGTGTGCTACCAGAAGTGTCAAAATTGGTTTTGGCTGGGATTAAAATGATTTTCTTCATAGTAGCTAGTATTTTGGATTTGTCCTGGAAACAATGCTGATACCAGAGATGTTTTTGTTACTGCTGAGCAGCACTTACACTGTATCTTATCATTTAGTTTGGAAAAGACCTTCAAGATCATTAACTGAACTGTAAACTCTGCACTGCCAAATCCACCACTGAACCATGTCCCTCAGTGCCACATCTGCACTTTGTAATACCTCCAGGGATGGTGATTCTATCACATTCCTGGGCAGCCTGTTCCAGTATTGGATAACCTTTTATTGAAGAAATTTTTCCTAATATCCAGTCTAAACTTTCCGTGGGGCATCTTGAGGCCATTTCCTCTTGTCCTGTCACTTGTTACCTGGGTCAAAAGACCAACCTCCACCTGTCCAACCTCCTTCCAGGCAGTTGTGTAGAGCAGTAATGTCCTTCCTGAGCCTCATTTTTTTAGGCTAAACAACCCTAGGCCCCTCAGCTGCTCCTCATAAAACTTGTGCTTCAGCCCCTTAAACCAGCTTCACTGCCCTTCTATGGACATGCTCCAGGACCTCAATGTCCTTCTCGTAGTGAGTGGCCCAGAACTGAACACAGGATTTGAGATGTGGCTTCACCAGGGCCGAGTACAGCAGGATAGTCACTTACCTGGTCCTGCTGGCCACACTATTCCTGATGCAGGCCAGGATGCCATTGGCCTTCTTGGCCACCTGGGCACACTGTTGCCTCATGTTCAGCCGCTGTCAACCAGCACCCGCAGGTCATTCTCCACTGGGCTGCTTTCCAGCTACTCTGTCCCCAGCCTGTAGCACTGCATGGGGTTATTGTGACCCAACTGCAGGACCTGGCGCTTCATCTTGTTGACCTTGGCCCATTATCTAGCTTATCCAAATTCCTCTGTAGAGCCTTCCTACCCTCCAGCAGATCAATACTCCTGCCCAGCCTGATGTCATCTACGAACTGATGATACCCTTGCACAGATCATGGATAAAGACATTAACAGAACTGGCCCGAGCACTGAGCACTGGGGAACACCACTGGTGACCGGCACCAGCTGAATGTAACTCCAGTCACTACCACTCTCTAGCCCTGGCCATCCAGACAGTTTTTTTACCAAGTGAGGAGTGCACCTGTCTAAGCCACAAGTTGCCAGTTTCTCCATGAGAATGCTGTCAGAAATTATGTCACAGTCTTGAGTAAAGTCTAGGTAGAAAACAACCACAGCCTTTCCCTCATCTTCTAGTCGGGTCACCCTGCCTTAGATGGAGATCTGGTTGGTCAATTCAAGCTGCCTTTTACAAACCCACACTGACGGGGCCTGGTCCCCTGATTGTCCTGTGTGTGCTACAGGACCTTCCCTGGCACTGAGGTCAGGCTGACAGGCCTGTAATTCCCTGGATCCTCCTTCCAACCCTTCTTGCAGATGAGTGTTGCATTTGCTAACTTCCTGTCACCTGGGACCTTCCTGGTTAGCCAAGGCTGCTAGTAAATAATGCCAAGGTCATGGGTTCAATCCCCACATGGGCCATCCACTTAAAGAGTTGATGATCCTTCTGCATGCCTTCCAACTCAAACTATTGTGTGATTCCGTAAATGATGGAGAATGGCCTGGTGAGCTCTCCCGCAGCTCCCCTGAATGCATCCCATCCGGCCCCACAGACTTGTGCTGATGTCATGTTCAGCAGATAAGGCAGGGGGAAGACAGAGGAAGTGGGAGATGTTCAGAGTGATGGAGTTTGTTTTCTCAAGTTGTCATGACACATGAAGGAGCCCTGCTTTCCTGGAGATGACTGCTCATGGGAAGTAGTGAATGCACTCCTTGTTTAGATGTGCTTGTGTGCATGGCTTTTGCTTTACCTGTTAAACTGTCTTTATCTCAAACCCACAAGTTTTCTTGATTTTCCTCTTCTGATTCTCTCACCCATCCCACTGCAGGGAGGGAGAAAGTGGCTGTGTGAAGTTTAGTTTCTGGCTTGGATTAAACTCTGACAGTTGGTCAACAGCATGAAATATATTTGAATTTGTATTTGAAGAGAAATGTCAAATATAATACCTAAAAGACACAGAGATTACCCTAAAAATAAATATATTGAAAGTAATGAAGCTCAACTCGTAACAGTAGCTCATTACATATTTGTTTCATACTGGTTTTCAGTCTGTACAGAAAATTCTGAATATTTCAAGCTGAACAATCAAATGATAATGGAAAGTTTAAGAATCAGAAGTTGGGTGAGAAACATTATTGCATATTTAAGTACATTTTCAAGTCTGCAAAGCTATTCCAAAGAAAGAGAGAATTAATTTTTTTACAAAGTTGCCAGTGTGTTAAAGCTAACCTGCTGGGAATGACTTTTGGTAGCTTGTGATAACAGGTATAAATTATAAGCTTCATGGTTATAAACAACACATACATGGATGTGTTGCATCTACTATGCAAATCTTTGCACTTCTGCATGTGTATATATGAAATGTTTTGGACTTTGTAACTGTAAAAAGCCATTTTGCCACTTAAAGTCAGTATCACTAAGCCTTAACCAGCAAGATTATGACTCTCCAATCCACATTAATAATTCAGTGTAAAATATCTTCACGATGCTTGTAGCCCTGTCAGAGACAGAAAGTGTTTATATTTTCTGGATTTATTACATTAAAAGCAAAAAGTATTTGTATGCTGCAAGCATACAAATTTTTGCAAAAAGCTTGCAAAAGATTTGCAAGAAGATTGCAAATCTAGTCATGGTGGATGTGTTATGACATGAAGACTATAATTTCGAACCCAACCCTGCATTATCACTCGTGTTGATTTCTGTGGACAGTACTGATTTGCAACAGGCAACTCATGATAAAACTGCCCTGTCTGGACAGGTGTTATGGGTGAGGACAAGTGGTAAAACCTGAATCCCAAAACCATATTCAGTTCTGATCTGCATACGGGGTATGAGGTTCGCAAAAAACATTGGGTTTGGTCCCTCTTGTCAAAACATGTTTTGGGTTTGTGTTTCATTCAGTCCTTCTGTTTTTCTCATGCCTCTATCTAGTGCCCCCTGCCTGACTCTTAGGATGACAAGGGGTGCATGCAAATGTCTTTCCACTGAAATCTGCTTTAGTCGGAATGACTAATGAAAGATGGCCTAGTTGCTTTACCTGAAAGCCATGCATGTCATATTTGCAACACAATCAGCCTTTCAAAAGCACAGGCTTATGTGATCAAGCCTTCCTTTGAACTTTTGGATTCTCGTTAGAAGCACAAAGCTTTGTCATGGCGTTGCAATAAATCATATTTTAATAACTGTTAAAACCTTTGAACATAAAGTTTAATAATAACACTTGCAGGAATTAAATACTTTCATCGAGCATCGGTGCTTATGGCCTAAACCTGTTAGATGTTCACCACCTGCCACCTACGCTGGGGACTGGGGTTTGCCTCAGAACAGCGGCTGATTGCAACAAACACTGAGCAGACACAGCCAGTAACAGTAGAAAAAAAGTGTTCTGTTCCAGAGTTTAAAGCTTAAAAACACAGGCCTGAAGAGAAGTGGGGAAATTGGGCAGGATGTGCCACCTGTGCTACCACGGGTTTCTTTCCCATCTCTTGATAGTTGCTACTTTTTTCAGGAATGGGGATCTGTCTCAGGATTCACCACTGGTGGGCAATGATTAGCCAAACTTAAAGACAACTAAAAGAGAAGGTGGGCTGCAAACAGACTGGAGGAAGAAGTGGGAAGCACATGCAGGCTGAAGCTAGAAACAAATGGTGAGCACAAGTGGAATGGGAGGGCAAAAAGGGCGGGGAACTGATTCAAATTGATTCAAATCAACAGACTCCTTCCACTTAAGCCACCAAAACTGCATTTTCATGCTTGCTTCGCTACAACTGGAGTACAGTTGCTGGGGGTTGTGTATGTAAGGTACTCATTTTCACTTTTTTTTACCTGAGTGAAGGACTGCCACAGATAAAAAGTCTAAACAGTTCACAATGATCATCGCTAATTCTGAGGATAAATATGGCCATTTTCTTTACTAAAGATAACCATCTATGTGCAAAACAGAATACCAGGTGTCAGTGAAAAAATCTTTTATTTTTCTTGAGTGCAGGTTGGTTTTTGTGGTTTTGGTGGTTTTTTTGGTTTGTTTTTTTTTTTTTTCACAGGAATAAACTAAAAGTTATAATCTTGACTTTTGATGTGTGTGTGTGCCCTAGCAGCTTTTTTATAACTGGTGGTCTCAAAGAGCTATACAGTAAATGGACTTTTTGTAACTAATTGTAAGCATGTTGTGATTTAGATAAAGTTTTCCTCATAGTCAATAAAGTCAAAAGTCAAACTGTTTACAGTTAGCAAGCAACTGCATCAGAGTTCTGATACTGCACATCTTATCAGACCAACCAGTTCATCAGAGACTTGAGCACCGTGTGCACACATTGGGATGTCTCCACAACGAGCAAAACAGGGGTTTTTTTGTAGTTCCATGACACAACATGCAAAAGAATATAGCAGGGCGAACTAAATTTTGTATATAATGAATAAATAAGAAGGGTTATGTCATATAATGAATAAATAAGAAGGGTTATGTCAGTTCTAAACATGTAACAAGTGCAATCTGGGCTGCAATGAGTTAATAATGCCTTTCCTAACACATAAGCACAAATGCGAGGCTGTGCCTGTGCTGACCTCAGTGCAATCATTTAATGGCTGTAGCATTCATTTCTACTGGTGCTTTCAGTGTCACTGAAGGATCAAAGAGAATCCAGCTTTCTGCTGGCAGAAGTTCTGCCTGAGAGCAATACCTCTCCCTTCCAAGACCTATTTTGCAGTTTTCACATGTACTGCATTAAGTTGGTTCTTAATATTTTGCATGCTTCCCGTTACATGATTCCAAACTGCTTAACCCTTTAATACAATATCCAATCATGCCCATAAGCTCTGGCTCATAGTTTTCAACAATTTATATCTAAGGCTGCTACGAGGATGTAGTAGCTCATACAGCAGACCAAGGTAGAGACAAAGCCCTAGCTCATGGCTTTCTACAGCCTTAGTCTGTGTATTTTATACCAGCCTTGTTAGTAAAGCTTTATACCAGCTTGTCAGCAAAACTGTAAGACGTGCCTTGGGATAGTCCTGTTACGGTTAAGCAAGCTGGGCGTGACAGGGTTCAGAAACGGAACTTGTGGCTTCATGTCGAAATTCCATGAAATCTCCAGCTTTAACCTCAGAAATAGAGTTAAGAGTAAAGCCTAGTTAGTTTTTTAGAAGTTATACTGATTTTCAAACACAAAAACTTCTATACTGATACCTAGTGACCTTAACACCTCTTATTATCTAAAGATTCTGGTCAGCCTTTGTGACGGATTAACTAAGCTCCTTATTGTAAACCAGTATATCCCCAATAATCAGTGATCATCACCAGGCTACATACAATGTGCAAACAGAGCACATTCCTAGTTAGTACTGTCTCCCTGTACGTGTTGCTTCCACAGGGCTAATCTTCAAAAATCAGGAGGAGAAAAAGAGACAGATATTAATTATGAGGGACCATATTTTATACAAAAATGTGAAAGGAAATTAGGTCTTCAAGATGCATTTATTGTAAGATCAGAAAGCTGCATTCTGTCATCTGTTTTGATGGGGAAAACTACTCTTGTTTCAATAAGGAACTGAAAACAACTACTTGACATAAACAATATATAAAAATGGTGAGGGAACTATGCATAGTGATCAATATAAATAAATTGCTCCATAAATTGATAACAGGAAGCTAGAAATATGAAGTAAAATCTATAGCAGATATTTTCTACGTATACTTGCAATAAAAAAGAACTCACAGTGAGGGCATAGGTTCTCCTGAATTGCAATGCATAAACTGTTAAAATAATTTTTAAAAAGATATTTAGTGCAAGGTTCTTGTTTGGCTGTGGTTTTGGGTTTTTTGTTTTTGTTTTTTTTTAAATGACTTCAAGAGATCAACCAAGAATATTCCTCCACTTGATGGCAACTGTTCTTTTTTTGTCAGCAGTATTTTGTTCATCTGGAAGGAAATGTTTAAGATATAACTCGTTTGGCAATNTACCTAGTGACCTTAACACCTCTTATTATCTAAAGATTCTGGTCAGCCTTTGTGACGGATTAACTAAGCTCCTTATTGTAAACCAGTATATCCCCAATAATCAGTGATCATCACCAGGCTACATACAATGTGCAAACAGAGCACATTCCTAGTTAGTACTGTCTCCCTGTACGTGTTGCTTCCACAGGGCTAATCTTCAAAAATCAGGAGGAGAAAAAGAGACAGATATTAATTATGAGGGACCATATTTTATACAAAAATGTGAAAGGAAATTAGGTCTTCAAGATGCATTTATTGTAAGATCAGAAAGCTGCATTCTGTCATCTGTTTTGATGGGGAAAACTACTCTTGTTTCAATAAGGAACTGAAAACAACTACTTGACATAAACAATATATAAAAATGGTGAGGGAACTATGCATAGTGATCAATATAAATAAATTGCTCCATAAATTGATAACAGGAAGCTAGAAATATGAAGTAAAATCTATAGCAGATATTTTCTACGTATACTTGCAATAAAAAAGAACTCACAGTGAGGGCATAGGTTCTCCTGAATTGCAATGCATAAACTGTTAAAATAATTTTTAAAAAGATATTTAGTGCAAGGTTCTTGTTTGGCTGTGGTTTTGGGTTTTTTGTTTTTGTTTTTTTTTAAATGACTTCAAGAGATCAACCAAGAATATTCCTTCACTTGATGGCAACTGTTCTTTTTTTGTCAGCAGTATTTTGTTCATCTGGAAGGAAATGTTTAAGATATAACTCGTTTGGCAATTGGTTTTGGTAAAATCATTGGCTGGCCAAAAGAGATACTATTTCACCTGGGGATGTCATGTACTATATACCTGCCCCAATCATGAATACAGAGTCAGGGACAGACACAGTTTAATATTGTTATAGAAATACATGCCCTGAATCCAGGACTGCGTGTTTAAATTAGGCAAAAATTCTTAATATATAAAGCAGGCAGCACATTAGCATGCTATATTTCATATCAGGCTTATTTTATAATTTTCTACATGGCTTTATTTCAGTACCACTTTGTAAGTGAAAATATTTACAGTTCAGTTTGGGCTGAAGTTTGTTCTGTGTAGTTTCCCATTTCACTGACGTCCCACCAGCAGCATTTCAAACAATCTAACGAGAGTCTGCCTTACCAGTTTTCGGAGGTACGTCCATCCTAACGTGCGGTTTTATTTTAGTATTGGACTAATATTGGAGGTAATTTAATGCTCAGCAGATTGCAGAGCTGTAAGCAGAAAAATTCATTGCAAGGAGTGTGTCAGAAAAAAATTAATGTGAAAATAACACAACATCCCCCCCGCAAAAATAACCACACCCAAATCAACAAAATAACAACAAAAGCAAACAAAAACCCCACAACACACACATTCCTGTAAGTATGACTTTTTTGGTTTATTTGTATGATTATAGTTTATCTGACAAAGCAAAGGCGTTTACAGGAATGGCTTTTACACGGGAGAACATGCCTGCTCTCTCTTCCCCCGATGACCAGCCCATACCACTCCTTTGGCTGGGGGCCGTGGTACTTAGCATTGGCCACACAGCGTTTACGGCCATGGGAGCTGGCTCGGCGTGCTGCGGGAGTACCGTACACCAGGCGCAAGGTGTGAGACAGTGACCTCCGCTATTAGCAGCGGTGGCAGAGGGATCGAGGAAAATCTGGGCTTGAACTGGAAAATTTTGGGGGAGAGAGATTTCCATGAAGTATTTTAAACACCATGCCTCAATAGGAGGATATGTAAGCAGAGGCACACTTATTACTGCTATCTCCAAACCGACGTCCTGGTGCTTCGGGAAACTTCTTCCTTACGGGAAACGCCTCCCCGTGCCGGCCCCACTGCCCGGCTCAGCCGCGGCCGGACCAGCCCCGTGGCCGCCGCCGCCCCCGGCGCAGGTCGGGCAGGNAGGGCCGGGCCATTCCCAGGTCGGTGCGGCCCCGGGCGGGCAGCCTCCCGTACGGGGGAGCGGCGGCAGGGGTGGGCACGGGGGCGACGGGAGAAGGCGGTGGGTCCAGGGAGCCGCAGTTTATTCTGCGGCACGGTCAGGAGACGAGAGGCAGCTCTCCTTCTCCTCCCCCCGACACAAATACCTCAGAGGTGCCGTGGATTCAGTAATAGGATTTCGATATGGATTTTAAGAAGGGGGGTGGGAGGGAAAGGAGAGACGTTATAATAGTAAACCAGCCCATTCTAGTGAAAGTTTGTAGTTAGACAAATGTTTGTGAAATACTTTTGCAGGTTATGTAGGTTTTCCCATCCACCAGCATTAACCATCCTTGTGCTTACTACTTCAAATCTAATCGCGATGGTTATATGACAGTAATTTGTTCTGTTTAAAGAAGTATTAATGCCTGTGATACTGGCACTTCAAAATTCTTAGGGCGAAAAGACCCAGGTAGACAGTGGAGTAAACAGCATCAGTTTGAATGCCCTAAAACTATTATTTAGGCCACTCTTTCTCTTGAGAGTTTCATGTTACTGCTCTTTTCTTTTTTGTAATTTCTCTGAATTTTGGTGATTGAATACAAGAGCGTGCTTTCTTACACACGGGTGTTTAGTTTGAATGGAGTTATACTTTGCCTCTAGATAAATGTGAAAAAAAACTTATGCAACACTGAAGAACTTTAAGATTCAGTAAGTCAATGTCACAGTCTGATATTAGACATAGTATTTGCATCAGTAAAAGCTTGAACACAAGAAGTTGCTTGTCCGAAATTCAGGCTTAAATTCTGAAAAGTTGCTGTTTTGTAACTGAAACATTGTTTAGGCCTTAAAGCAGATGAGTGTTCAAAACTCTAGAGAATCAGGCTCATTTCTCAGAGGCTCTGCAGTTTTGAAATAAAGTGTATCTGCTAATGAATGACATCTGGTGGATTAGTCTGGTTCCCAAAGGGAGGTTACTGCAAAGGCAGAGCATTAGGAGTTTTCCTCCATTTGAAAATGTTTTTGCTAATGTATCCTTCTGAGTTGTGCAGCCTGCTAAAGTGAGATGTAGATAATTTAGAATATTTCCAGAAAAAGATGAACAAATACAGGATATAGAATAGAATCTTCAATAATGTTAGCTAATTGAAATCACATAATCATCTATAGTAAGGTGACCTAGGCTGCAAATTCCTTCGGCCCTTTGATTTCCCCTTTGGAACTTGTTATCCAATTCATGAATTGTCATGCATTCATCTTGAAAGTTTGTCACCTCTGTGAGGAAACTCAGTTTCCCTTAACTGGTTGCTGTACATGCACATGCTGTCCTGTCTGGGACTCCTTGTTCAAAAAACAGTGATACATTTCTGGTCAAGAACTTGTGCCTTTAAATGATACTAGCAGTGCCAAAAGAAAGGCGCCTAGGGACAGATTCCTAGGCCAAGTGTCCCCTGCCTAACACATCTCTTTTTCTGAGAGCTGACTAATTGGACTAGTCCAGGACAGACTCTAGGAACTGGCTGATAGTGGAGCAGTATGGATGAGAAGCACATTGCTTTTACTTATTTCATGGTCTCCTTTTATTTAGCCATGTATCCTTACGTGCTGAAGGTCTCAACACACTGATGCCGACGTAATAAAAAGTCTTTTAAAGCTCTCAATTTTGTTGCCTTGTGGAAAGAAGGCAAAGAAAATGTACAGGCTAATGTACAGGTTGGAGGCAGCAATAGTAAATAAAGGAACCTTCTCCAAGTGAGTGACTTACAAAAAATTAGCGTTTAGCTGCTCAAGCATTTTCAGTGGCCTGCCAGAACATGCAGGTTGCAGGATGTCGTAGAAGTTTTGCATCTCTGGTGGCCTTGGATCAGCTCTCTGGGTGAGTCCTGATTGTACAGTGATTCACCATAGGAGCTTGTACCTGTCCATGGGGTTGATCTCTGCTGTGTGTCTCCCTACTGCACAAAGCTGCTGCAGTTTTATTCCTTCTAGTAAAGAGCAATCTTAACTAGTTCCACTGGGCAAAAAGAAGGAGTGCTATTTTAGGGAGTTAACAGGAATCATAGAATGGTTTGGGTTGGAAGGGACCTTAAAGATCATCCAGTTCCAGCCCCCCTGCTGTGGAGAGGGACACCTTCCACTAGACCAGGTCACTCAAAGCCTCATCCAGGCTGGCCCTGAACACCTCCAGGGATGAAGACTCCACAACCTCTCTAGGCAACCTGTTTCAGTGTCTCCACTAGCTTTATAGTAAAGAATTTCTTACAAATATCCAATCTAAACCTACTCTCTTCCAGTTGGAAGCCATTCTTCCATGTTCTATGAGTACATGCCTTTGTCCTATCAGTACATGCCACCTCCAGCTCTCCTGTAAGCCCCCTTTAGGTACTGGCAGGTACTACAAGGTCTCCCTGGAGTCTTCTCTTCCCCAGGCTGAATATCCCAACTCTCTCAGCCTGTGCCCTGTTTATTTGGGGCATGCCTTAAAGATCTTTCTATCATTAAAGCTGGTAAAAACCCACATTTTGCTGCTCAATTTTTATGTGAGCAGAATTTTTGGAGTCCCTGTCTAGATACCCCTGAATAAAGCCTAATGTTTGGTTTTGGAAGTGTCATTTTTTTATAAGCATCATGTGATAATTATTATTGCATATCAATATATTCACTTTTCCCTGATTACTTGTATTTTGTGGCATCCACTAAGGACATCGTGTGCAAATGGTGTACCCTGGGGAAGGCAGAAATCTTTTTTGTGTTACAGACCATAGCTTACATGGTGCTGGTGCTTCTGTTGTAGCTTTAGTATGAATGGTTGCACAGGTGCCTGTTGAGCAGAAGGTGCAACAGATGTCTGGAGGGAGCACCAGGTACCAGGCATACTGTGAAGCCAGGATTTTTCAAAGGTGGTCCACCTGTGGTTGTATCAAAGTCTTGGGGAGTTTCACTCTTAACTCCATCAGAAGGAAAGTAAGGTTCATACTCAGTGTGTTAGGGATTTCCCTTTCAGGTTTTGTGAAGAGATAAAAAGAACTACTTTACTTGCTTAAATCAGCAGGGGTCTGTCTGTTTTGGCACAGAAGCCTTAAATTTTCCCTTTTAAGCCAAAGTTTATCTTCACTTCTGTAATTCAAAGGCTGTTAGCTGATGACTAGAGCAGCCCTTTCTAAAAATATATGTGGAGTCTGTGAAACAGAGATCTGTTTCACAGGCAGCAGCGTATGTGCAATATGTGACCTTGACTTTAATCTTGTGAGCAGTGTACCCTTATCTGCAGTGTGGGATTTTAAACTGTGCTTTGGAAACGGATAAAGAAATCAGCAGGAGTTTATAGGTTCTGTTGTTAAGTAATGGGGATGAATATGCTTCTGTGATGTTTATCATAGCAAGGAAAATATCAGCTTCAGTTTGTATCATGGTTTTAAAAAAGCAAAAGCTGACATGTGATTTGGATGCAGCATTTAATCACAAGATACCTTTCCATTTTAAGTTGAGTGCCAGTATTCTCTATTCTAATATAGCTGTGGCAGTTCAGTGGGAGCTTTCCAAGAGCAGTAAGCAGTGGATACCCATCCCCCAAATAAAAATCAGCAAGTGCTAGCAATCAGGTGTTCTTTAAGGGCTACTGACTATTTGAAGATAGTCTTGAGTTGAGGTGAGATGTACTGTCCCATTTAATGTTAAATTGGTCACTGTCCTGTACTTTAATATAATGTCTTACCTTATATAATAATAATAATGCTATTGTTATAAAATTTTATTATTATAAAATATTACTATGAAATATAACAATAATAATGCAATTTGCCTGTTAAACGAAAAGGACAGGCAGACTGAGCTGGGAGTAACAGAATTGTCCTTTGTTTCTTTGAAACTCAAATGATGTCCCATGAACTGGTCACCTGTATGAGGACCTATTGTATTGTTCAGTTAAGGAATAGCAGCGTATTGGATCTCACCTTAAACAAAAATAAGACTTTTTTACTCATATTGCTGGTAATTATTTGGGTGGTGACTTTTCCTGTGAGTAGGAGAATGTGAAAAACAGATCTTCTCTGTGTGCTGCAGAAGTCCTCAGCGGCTCAGTTAGTGAAGTTCATCTCTGTCCTTGGAGAACAGAAAAGCCTCTGTTTTGTCACCTTTGGGGTAATCTAGTTTTTTTGGCTGAACTTCAGAAGTAAGAAATACATTCTGGTGTGTCAACTCGGAGTAATTTTGTTGATAGGTAGCTGACGCTCACACTTTATGAAACTCGTGAAGATGAGTGGACTGTGAGCCTGAGGAGTCATGCTCACCTCTTGATTGCAAATGTAGGCTTGCCTTGTCAACCAGAAATTCTACCAGCCTTCCCTGGAAGGTTTTTTCTTTATTAAAAAAAAAAAACAAAAAAAAACCCAAAAAACCAAAAAAGGTATGATTTTTGCATCCTAAAATAATGACTGCTTTTGGGGGAAGAGGAGGCTGAGGGGGCTTGTTTGTTTTGGTTTGCTTTTTATAAGACCATTCTGTTTGACTTGGTAGCTATCTTCTGTGTGTATGTATGTTAATCTCTGCTGATTTCTTAATTATTAATTTTTGTCTGTAGATGAATCTTTTTCATTTCAATTTTCTTTTTCTTGAAGACCGAGTGACTGAATTTTCAGTAAAACCTTTTATAATTAGGTTCTTTGAGCAGTACTGGTCTCTGACCAAGTTAGCAGTATGCAGGGGTGATCATGTTCTTTAAAAAACAGTTTGATAGTGAGAGATAAGTTTATTTTAATTAATTTTTGTCTAAAGACCATCATAAACCAGAAACAAGGCATGTGCCATTTTATGGTCAGATGCAATGCTAACTGTGAATTCCCTGAAGCACACCCACCCATTGCTGGCCAGAGTTGAGACAGCATCTTGTGGAAAGGACAAATTATTTCTCCCACATGCAGAGATTGACATATGTTGATGTTAATCTAGTGCTTGCTTCTCCTACACAAAGGCAGCAAAAGCAATGTGCAGGGGAAGGATCAGGCTGCTTTTTGTTGTCTCGTTGGAAGATTCTGTGTAGCCTAGAAGAGTTGCTAATTAGGCTAGAGAATAAGTCTTACTGAGTTTCCTTATCTCTAGCTCATCCTGAACAGAGGAAAAAATCTTCTAAACCTTTCCATTTAATGTTCAAAGCTGAGAGCTCTTTCTATCACTGTCTAGGCTTTTTCACTCTCCTCAGTGGTTGTGAGATCTCTGGTAACCTGCTCCTGTTCTCCGTAGCCTCTCCGCCAGTATGTGATTTGATTTTGTGAAACACCTATTTATTTTTATTTGGAGGGGAAAAGAAAGCAAAAGAAATTATCTTTTTTTATCGAGGGAAGCTGCTGTTGGACAGTTTGAAATGCTAAAAGGCATCTGGGAAGAAGCGTTTAGTGGGTGGAGAAGGTATTGTATAAAGAAGCTGTAGTATGGGAAGTGTAACTGCACAACTAATGATAATTGTTTTATGAAAATAAAACATACATATGTTCATATAAAGCCTTATGCTTTCTGTTGATTCCAAGTTATCAGCAGTTATCTAAATAAGCTCTTATGTAAAGAATTTGTATCAAAGAGGAAGCATATGTTGAGCGTAAATTGTATTTAGTCCCAAATGGGGTAGCAGTAGCTGTGCTTAGTTTCAGATGTTTTCCTCTGCCTGCATGGAAGTAACAGGTACTGCTAAGGAATTCCTTACTCTGCATTTCAGGGTTCAGAAGATGGTCTACTCTGTGCAGGACTGATCTTTCAGTTGCTGTTCATGATGGACATAGCTCTAAATGGAGAGTAGTCAATGATATTGTCATTGTAATACTTCAGCATGGGAAACAGTTTTAGTTACTTTGGAGTTTAGTTAGTGGAAAAAAAGAAATGTGGAGGGGGAAAGCAAAGTCCCAAACCGTATAAACCTGATACAGCTGACATGAACTCAAAATATTCATTGGTATTTTAGAAATAAAAAGTCAATCAGTTGGGGCTAGATTCTTTACAAGAAGAAATAAACATATATAGACATTAGATTTTTTAAATCAATATGTAGATGTAAAAAGAGATTAGATTTTGGAAGATAAATTTATGGAACTCCACAGATGCTGCAGGGTATTAGCCACCCATTTTTTTAAAAATTGCACTTTTAATTAAAAGATACATTATCTCTAAAATTATTGCCTGTACAAGATGTATATTAGTATTTGAAAGTGTTGAAGCAGGCAGATGTTCTACTTAGAAGAGCACAAGATCCTTTTTTGTCTTACTCAAAAATTGGAAATGCACCAAAGTCTTTTTCCTACAAAATACCGCACCAGTGGTGTTTTGTTTCTTATGTTGCCTTTGCGTCCTCTTAGATTCTCCTGTTTGTCCTCTTGGGTTGTTATGATGTTACTATATACTGATTTCTTCCCAGCCTATTTCTGTATGTTTCTGTGTGATACATGGACTTTTTTTTT
>VZRS01003921.1:0-146877 GCA_013398055.1 Ifrita kowaldi | reverse complement strand
TTTTTTTTAGTATTAAATATAAGATTATTAATTAAAGAGTGTATGTACGTTTCCAGCAGAAACTATCTGCTTCTGGTGTTCCTGCACTTATACTGGAATTTCCTCTGCCAAATCAGAGCCTGGAATCTGATGCCCTTGAAATTTCCATTAGATGTTATGGTAGCAATTCTCATTTCTGTGCTGCTTTTCAGAATTCAGGGGTGCTCCCTGTGTAAGGACAGACAAACAGAGAGGTGAGAGGTCAGTGTTTGTGGATCAGCTTGATTCATTGCATGCCTGGTATCAGAGAGATTGCTTGGATGTGAAAAGACTGTCATTGAATTCAGGAAGGCCATACTGCACAACACTGCATAGTAAAAAGCACTGATATGAGAGATTGATAAATGTGTAGACAGCACAATATGTTTGGGGAACAGGAAGCCAGTAGGATGCTCAGCTCAGAGAGGATATTTAGGAAGTAGTTTGAGCTTCCAAATGTCTCAGGCTTTTTATAATCCATTGTTCTTGGCCCAAGCCATCAATGCAGATGTTTTACTTCGTATGACGCTAAAGTACGGGTAAGGTGGGCTTTTAAACTTTTTTTTGCTTCCCTGAACTTAAAAAGGGGACTAAAAAAAAAAAACAAACTTTTAGGAATATGTCAGCTTGGGGTTGGTATTTTCTCTTCCTAAGTTAATAATGCTATTAGTGTTACCATGTCTGCATATTGAGAACCACTGACTGCTTCCTGTCACATTTGGTAGAAGGGAATGTGTTTTCAGGAGGCATTAGGACAAGGGTGGTGTCAAGACTAAGGTGTGGGACAGGGATGTCAGAGTTATCGAGAAACAGATATAGTAGGGCAGGGAGGCATAAAGACAGGCCACAAAACATTAAAAAGACAGCCTTAATTAGTTTAATTGCTAGTGAGTCAAGTTGTTAGGCTCCTGGCCATATTTGTGTCAGCCCAGATGGATCCTGTGCCTTGGTGCTCTTTGCCCCTTCACCTTCTGCCCCTGCTGTAGAGAAGCGATGGTCTGTGGGCCCCAGGTAGGCAGCTGTTGTGAGAGCGGCATGCAGGACAGTGTGAAGTTACTCTTTTCTTCCCCAGTATGTGAAATACACGTATTAAATTGGAAGGTAAGACTTTAGGAGAGAAGTCTTTCTCTCCACAGTATTTTATTTCTCCTTCTTGCTTTCAGCATTGTCCTGACTCACTCCTTGTTTCTTGTAGCAGCTAGAGGAGTATGGCTTTCACATGAGAAGTGAAAAACAGATTATGTTTCTGTGCTCTTTCAGATTAGTCCCTGGAGCAGCAGGTTCTAAAATGCCTTTAAAAGAAAATTAAGAACATGACTGGACAGGGTTTTTGTCACTCATAGTCTTCCTAAAAGAGAGAGATGTGATCACAAGGATGTGATATTTTGGTGACATCGTTAGCTGTGAAGGATGATTACACAACTAAGCTTACTTCTGCCAATATGCAGAATAATGTTCTAAATTAAAATTTGGAAAGATGACAGGAAGCTTATTTGAAGAAATATTCATTAATTAAATTAATGGTGTGTGACTTAATTTCATTAATGCACAATTAAACACCAAATATCACTGTGTGTTCCCCTTTGCAAACTTATGAACAGGTCAGGTGAAGTTACGCAGTCTTTAGAAAGTTTCTCCTGTAATTTCTTCCAGAGGGAGAAATTGAAGCTCTGGACTTTCCACGTTTGTGTTCACGCCACACAGCACTTTAAAGATGTCATAATTCAGTAATTTGGAACTGATGATATCAGTAATGGGTTCCAGCATATGTTGCCTTTCTTTAAAAAAAAGACTTCGTATTGCTGTTGAGTAAAGTACACTGTTCATCTGCTGTGCCGTTCATTTCTCAAGTAATATATTGAGGAGTGTAGCTTATTAAATGTGCCTCAGAGTTGCATTTTTATTATTTGTATGCCTGCTTATAATTTCTTTTAATGTTAAACAGTTATAATTGTCTAAAAACAAAATGTTACTTGGCTGCTCTGGCAGTATGCAACTTTCTTTAAATCTGTCATCGTCTTTGATTTGTCACACACTAGGAAAATATTCATTACATATTTAATCAATTTAGGAGCGTGTAAGCCCAGTGATCAGAGTGACATTTCTTTTCTTAATACCTTGTCCAATCTCAGTTGTGATGGATAATTTGCTTTGATAATGCACCTTGCCTTCTCATGAGACTGGATAAAAAAAGATAAATGAAAATGGTTACCTAGCAAGAGCTCCCTGCCCAGCAGACTGAATGGCCCAAAATTAAAGACTGTGTGAAAAAGAAGCTTTTTCCATCCTCAGAGATGTTACTTTCTTCTCCCAACACACACGAACTCGCTAATGTTACTTAGCTGGAAAGCTGACCATATTAATGTTCACACAAAACTGTATTTAGGAAATGGCACTCCGTTGTTGGTCATTGAGTTTGTGTTCATAACAGATGAAGCATTTGATTAATGAGTAAATTCCCATAAGAATGCAAATTCCTCAGAAGTAACGCATTGTTGGCAAGCATTGGAATGGGCTGCCCAGGGAGGTGGTGGAGTCACCATCCCTGGAGGTGTTCAAGAAATGATTGGATGTGGCACTCAGTGCTGTACTTTAGTTGACAAAGCAGGGATTGGTCACAGGTTGGAGTCAATGACTTTGGAGGTCTTTTCCAACCTTAAAGATTCTATGATTCTTTGATATCATGGAAGGTTGTCAGGAAGTGTAGCAATATGGCAATGTTCCTCCTCTTACCACTGTAGCGTGGATGTTTAGTGACAGGTACAGTGCTGCCAAGACAGCCGAATATCACACATGCGGGATGACTGTTTGCCCTTCTAAAAAGGAGATAATTTAATATTGCTATAAGTGCATGAAAATATGTGCTATTTAAATTCATTGGAAGTGACTTGGAAGACTTGGAGTACGTAGGAAATAGACTAAAAACCATGTAAACTGTGATTCGGATAGCATGAAATTACATGCAAGAGACATTAAAATGCAAAAATAACCTTTAAGGGATGGCTCAAAAAGTGTACTTTTAAGACAGACTGAGTCAATAAGAGTGTGACACCTCTGAACTGCACTGTAGCTCACTTTTTTCGAGGGACAGAGCAGCCCATGTAACTGAGGCCTACAAATTCCTTTCCATTTAGTTTTTTCCATTTCTTGTCTGGCTGAGGTGCAAGTCCCTGACAGATTCTTTTTTCTGGTAATGAAATTAAACCCTTTTTTTGCAAATTGTTAGCTCTTTGGTTAACTTTTGATCTGTGAATTTTCTTAGTATCACTCCAAACTCACCAAGAGCAGAAATACAGAAGAGAGAAAACTATGACAGTTGTAAAGAGAAAATCACTTTGTGTGTGTATTAAATATCCCCAAAAGACATCTTAAATTGCAAAGCTGGAGTCTTACTGAAAATCAGTCTTCCTTCCTTCTTTTCTTCCTTCCTTCCTTCCTTCCTTCCTTGGAAGTTGTCTTTGATATAGGTCTTGTTGAAATCACAGTTATAAATCTGAGGTTTTTTTGGTAAATGAGTTGTGGATTTCAGTGAAATTGTTCAAAATTCATGCTCAGGCGAAACTCTCTAAACTGGCATTTGATTAAAAAGGCATAGTACCAGCAACTTTATCTGCTCTTTGTCCTTCAGGGTCACTTCCGGAGTAATAGGTTAACTCCTCTAATTTTTGTTGTGAAAATTAACTTCACTAATTTTCAGAAAATTAATGATTTGGTTTTCTTCTGCAGAAAGAGTAAAGGTTCTGATGTTGGGTTACATGGAAATTTAGCTTTTCATCAATTAGAATAGTAGTTATTGATGTACTCACACATAGCTAATGGCTCTACAGCATTGAGGAGATTACCATGCGTTGAAGTGGTTGTCTTATGAACAGAACACTGCAACTATAACTCCAACATAAAGGAAATCTATTCCTTGGGAAGCACCTTTTTTACTTTCAGATACTAACAATTTAGGATTTGTTGCTGTTAACTATATTCCTTGAGAAGGGTTGATCAAGAGTTCAAGTCACTTCAGTTACATTCCTTAAAGCCTCTGTGAAAACAGTGAGCAGAAGGAAGAGGTAGGGTATGAAGGGGGAATGAGGCAGATGCCTGAGTCAAAAAATAAGCCTTTTAAATATTCATTGTTCCCATCACAAAGGTCTGTTTCAATAGTAACTTCCATAGCTTATTGTAAAGTTGAGTTTTAAACTTTCCATCTTCTATTTCTGTAGAGGCCTGAGTGTATTTGTTTGGAAAATAGAATTTAAGCTGATCTTTAGTCATAAACTACAGCTTGGAAAGAAACCAGACTTCTGTGAATGAGTAGGAGAGTAATAATGAGATTGTTAGGAGCTGCCTCATGTTCAGGCTTAGTGAAGCTCATCTGCAGAGCGCAGAAAGCATCACTGCACCACAGGGCTGTGGAACCAGGGCTGCCTTCTAGTGAGCACTGCCATGGGCCCAGCTCCTACTGATCCACTGGGAGAGATTGGAGGACAGGAGACAAACCCTTCCTGTGGCACTACAGGAAGCCTTCTTGAGAGGTAGGCTGTGTAAAAACAAATCCTCCCTCCATCCCCTGTTTTTCAATATCAGCTTGTCCAAAGGGTGAGGCTACTCCAGTGAAATGCTCTCTAGGGATTGAAGCCATCTACTTCTCTCTCTTACATCTCACCCTCTTGGTTGTCCTTAGAAGCCTATAATAGTATGAGGTTGAGTACTTCATGAATGATGAAAACATCTACATTCTAGTGAGGTACATCAATAATTTAGTGAGTTTCCTTTCTCTCTGGTGTTTTTCAAGGGTGAGGATAAGTTCCCCACTCAGCTCCCCCAGTGCCAAATTTAAAAATACCTGCTTTTGTTGGAGTATTTATATCCTGATTAGCAATAATGAAAGGCAAATCAAGCTTTTTAGCTCCTGGGTGCTAAAGTTACCCACTTAAAAAAAATGATTAAAACTTCTTTTCCTTTGGATGTGTGGACTGTTGTGGAGTTCACAGTGTGCGATGCTTGTTTGAAGGCATTCAGTCGATTCTCCAGGCTTAGCATCACTGAGCATGACAGCTCCTGAGAGATTAAAGAGCTGTTGCCATGAGAAGTTTAGTCAATTTTTCTTTCATTTTTGCAAGTACTGAGAAGGGTAGGTGTACTTGTAAAGTGTCACAAGGATTACACTGCAATGCTTTCTGGATAAACTTCAGTGCCACTGAAGTGGGGGAAACAGGACCAAATAATCTCATGACAACTGTCATGTTTCCGGAAGTGTCTGATCAGATCTTCAAATCTGAATGCTGGATACCTTGTGGGTACATTCAGCCTCTAGTGGCCATCACTTCTGTTTTCATCCATTCTAGTTGTAGAAGTGTGATTAGGTACTAAACTAATCAAACAGCCGTTAATTTACAGTGATCTCAATATTACATGTGAAATGATTTATAATGAGTGGGGTATTTGGAAATTTGGGGGAAAACCTGGCTTTGCCTAGTTCCCACTTCTTCAATTGCTTCCTAAACTTTATGTTTAGAGAAGGTATTGTGTCTTTAAAAATTATTTGGATTGTTACATGGGTTGTATTGAAATAGTATGAGAATTTCTCAAATGAGTAAAACTGATATTTATAGTATAATCATAAAAATCTTCCAGGTATGAGGGGTGAAGCATGGAAGCGAGTCTCTTGGATCTTTTACTTTAGGATAAGAGAGTCTGTGTGTCTGTGCTGTTTGCTTGATTGGTTGGTTTGTTTCTTGTTTCTTTTATAATCTAGCTACGTGACTTGGGGTCTTTCTAGTCCCTACATATCTCCTTTTGTTTGGTTGGTTGGTTTGTTCATTTGTTTGTTTGTTTGGGGTTCTTTTTTTGTTTTGGGGTTTCTTTGCTTGGTTGGTTGGTTTGGGGTTTTTGTTTTGTTTTTAGTTTGTTTCATTTTTTTACTGTAGATTGAATTTCCCCTTAGTTGTAGAACAGAAATAGCTGAATCCAGAGGAGAAACTTCTTTACTGTTTAGGTTCTTAATTCAAATGAGTTGTAGCTAGTGCTGCATATGTTGAATCTACTTCAGTGCACTGTGTATTCCATGTGGAATGACTCCGAAGAAAACAGCAGTCCTAGTCTAACATATATATAGTCTCTGGATATATGTTGGCTGGGGTTCCTGGCTTGTAGACAGCAGTATATGAGAAAAAATGAAACACTAGAGAAAAAAAAAGTTATATAGGGAAGAATCTATTCCTACCAAAACTGATTGTTTCTTATTGTCTTTTCACTGAGCAGTCATTACAATGGGTATATATACAAATGTCAACATAAAAAATAGAAAAAAAATTAGTATCTCTCTATAAATCTCTGAATTTTACTCTCGCTGTGGTGAGAACACAAAGCATCATCTTTAGTAGCAGAAGGAAGGAAACTGTGTCAAACTGGAAGGGGAGTAGGAGAAAAAGAACATAGAGTAGGCATGGGGAAAAATTTGCCCTTAATACCATTCTTCTTGTCCCTCAGTCAGCAGAAATGGGAGAAGAGAAGCCCATAGTTTGCTCTGCAGAAAAAAATAGTCTGTGTTTACTGTGCAATAACTGATCTCACAAGGTTCACTTTATCCTAATTTTCTGTGGAGGCAGAATACCAGATATCTGGTGTCTGTACAAAATACTGAAGAATACTTGCTTTCCATCTGGAAACAAACTTCGTCAAAGCAGTAATCTCACAGGAAGCCAGCATTCTGTGCAGCTGATTGCCTGGGCTCATTCTAGGTTTACTATTGGGGAGCCATTAATTTCATTATGGTGGTGATTACACGACATAATAGGGATCATTTGTGTTCCAGTATTTATGGCACAAGTTTGGAGAGGAGTTTTTGGGAGTAAATAGATCTGGAATGAAACGTGTAGAACCAATTGTATGCATTGAGTTAGATGCATTCTTTGAGTTATCATTGTTTCAGGGTATTTTGACCCATATTTTTTTCCCATTAGTTGTTTGAATTTTTCATAGTCTAGTTTGAAAAGTGGTAGGCAGATTGAGGTATCTGGCTGAACCAGATTTACCATAGTTGTGATCTTACAATTATTTGAAAATCGGGTCCTTCTTGAGATAGCTGTAACTGAGGACACAAATGAGGGCATTCTAATACACTAATTTTAAAATTTAAATTTTTATTTAACCAGTTAGATTTTCTTGTTGCTTTGCTTAGAGTTATATTCCTTTGCCTTACAGTTTCCAAAGCCCTGAGCCATCTCTTGGCCTTTCTGTGCTTCACGAGGAGCCTTCACTAACTGTTTCAGAATGTCATTTTGATGTGTTTAGGTTTTGCATTTTTGCATCTCCTGGGTGATTTTTTGGTGAAAAATGTTCATGCAGTTTTGCTAAAAATAAACAAATAGAAATTACAAGTTAATTTCTTCTTAATGACAAATAAGTAGCTTTAGAATGCAAGTGATAGGAACCAAATGTTCTATTGTTGCCTTAAACATACTTGCGTTGGGGCAATATAGAAATAAAATGTCCGCAAGCACAAATTCAACAAAAAGTAGAAATTTTGAGGATATAAAAAGAGCTCCTTACAGAAGCTCAGTACTATTCTGAGATGTTACTTCTAGCTATAGCAAATGTGAGGAAGCATTTGAAAATTAACAGTGCATAAGTTAGCTTTGAAATATTAGCAAATTACTACTAATTTTCCAGTTATGATAATACTGTTCATTATTAATGAGATCATTCATTGTCATAAATAACGCTCACCTCACTTAAAATTCCTCTCCATCCTCACTTCATGTTACGGAATCAGCTCCTGAATTTACTCACTCGTGTAACTCTTCATGTGTCACCAGACATCCTCTGCCCATGTAAGGACGAGGTGTGTTCAGCCATCTGGTTTGTACTGCATCAGTAGAAGTGGTCTGTAAAGAAGGAGCAGCCTTTGGCCTGGCTAAGGAATTCCAGCACTAGCTGGAAGCTCTAGCACTTCCGTGTGGCTGTGCTAGTTATGGAGGAGGCTCCACATAGGAAATTGCTACCCATACTTGGAATCCAGTCCTGTAGTCACTTCTGGAAGCAGCATATGCCATGTGTAGTTTTATTTAGATAGTATTTTGAAGTACCCTGTGTCAGAAATTGAGCAGATATGTTGTATGAACGTTGTGTCTGGTTTTGTCATTTATTCAAATATTATACAGCTTGTGGGGGAAGACCTTGATTTTTAAATACATAATGTTTTCTTACATGTTTTGAGGCAAAGTGCAATAGCTGGTGTTGTGGCAGAGCTGTAAATTTAAGCTCAGAGTTCAGCGATTAGGGATATTGGAATATTTGTTTTTCCATGCATTATATTTTACTCATTCTCAAAGCTAGTCTAGTGTTAATGAGGCCATTTGTATTTAATATTTTCAATAATTTATGGTGAAATTATAATTTAAATTCTAAAGTCATTAGTATTGAAAGAAGCTCTTTAATTGAGAGAAATTATACCATGATTCAGTGAAGCACAGGTGTATGCTTGTAAAACTGGGATGACTGAGTAATTGTTTTATTGCTGGTTCCATGAAAAAAAAATAAAAAAGGAAGAACTGTGAAACTCATTTTTGTAGCCAAATGTATGCAGTGGAAGTTTGCTACCAAAAATGAAATTCTCTATATTTATATCAGTAGTGTCAGACTGTTACTGGGTTTTGATGATACTCAGATATTTATATCTCTTAGTACTAACTTAAATTGGACCAAGTTCACAGGTGCCCCAAATACTTCTTTTATTTAAACATAGACCATTCTGATAAACAAAGATGCAAAGGAGAAGTAGTTGACTGAGTGGACTCGCGCTGAGCTGAGCAGCTTTGGAACTCAGTCCCCAGTGTTGGAATTCTGTAGTGGATGCAAATTTATTCAAATTAGAAGTGTGCCTGACTCTCTTCAAAGATATTCACTGGTAACTGTGGTTAGTGTACTGTTATCAAAAGTTTGTTTTGTTCTTGTTGAGTGCTGATGATGTTCTGTAGATGTTAATTTTGATTGAGAGTGAAAGCAGATGTGAAGGCTTCTAGGTTATGACTTTGCCAAAAATATCAAAATGTACAATTGGATAAGCACTAGAGAAGAGAAAGTGGGAAAAAGCTGTAAGGGAGGTGAGTCTTCAGGTTCACATCTGCTTTTCTTTATGTTTTGCTACAAGAAGCAACATGGAAACACTAATTATCCTCTTAAGGGGATACTTACGTACATATATTCACATACCCATCTCAGCACTGCATACACAGGCACATTTGTGCATATTTGTAACTAAAGGTGTACAATATGTCCTTGGAGGAAATACACAATCACCTGGATGCTTTAAACACACCTCTCGAGCAGTTCTTCACTTGATGTAACTGACTAATAAATCGACTTATGTGATTCTGAAATTCTGTTACTTTTGCTTGTTATTACAGCACTCCTACTCCTCTTGTCAATGGGTTACTGCAAATGTTGCACTTTTAAAATTGATAGCTGGACTTTTAGAGGGTGCATGCATATCCTAGAGACTGAAGATGTTCTGTAGGTGCCAGATGAAGATACAGCTACATGAGCAGTCCAATGCTTTTAATTAAAGAACGGAAAATTTCACTTGTTTCAAAGGTCATTTAAGCTTCTGCGCAGATTGTAATCCAGCTCTTTAACTTGGCCTGGAACCAGAAAGGTGATCAGTGCAGTATATTTAGGAAGTGCTGGTTATAGTGTATTTGTTAATGGTTTAACTCAGAGTTCAGCAGAGCCTCATGATTACTTCAAAGGCTCTGGATACCTTGATGCGTGTTCTCACATTTGAATGGAGCTTGCTTCTCTTTGCTGAGTTGAGGTCTCTGTGACCTGAAGGCAAAGTTCTGCTTTGGTTATTCATTGTAGTACAGCAGAAATGCAATCAGACTCTGCATGGGTTCCTTTCGAGTCACTGGACTTTGGAAAAGACTTTTTTGTTGGGTTGCAGCCCTTTGAGTTCAGAGAGCCTGTCCTCTGAAAATGTAGTATCTGTACTCAGTGCAAGGTAATGCCTCTGGAAGAGCCATAAACTCCTCCTTCTAAACAGCTTTATGGCACTGTCCAGCAGTGGATTGTTGCTGCCCAAAGTCAGATTCAAAGTAATCACCAAACTTCCAAAAGTTGTGTCACATGCCAGCCATCCTTTAGAAAGAGGGTTGTAAATGATGCGTTTGTGCCAATAGCTCAGGAGATTTTTAGATTTCTTTTAGAAAGCTTTAACATGGACAGCAGGGAAGTTAAAAAAATTGAGTATCTGGAAGCTGCATGCTGTTATTTGTATTTAAAGCAGGCCCATGTTAGGTAGGATTTCTCTCACATACTGCTGTGTTCAGACCTACTCATTGGGAAGCTGGTATTTTTGTCACAACTAGTTAACAAATCTCTACAGTTATCAAACTGTTTCGGAATTAAAAACTTTGGTTTCCTATAACAGTATTTTTTGATAAATTTACTGTTTCATTCCTAGTAGATTTCTGAAAGTGGTCGTTGAGTATTTGAATGTATGCTTGGAAATACCCCTACGAAATGTAAAATAACCTGTGAAAACTCATTTAGGTCGAGTATAATAAGACAGTAACAGAACATTTATGCCAATGTTTAATTGTATACCTATTAAATTATTTACAGAAACTTGTGTCGGTTAGATTTTTTGTTTGAATGGGAACAATTTTATTTTCAACTAGGAGATGCTTTTTGTACTGAAGTATTAAAATTTTGTGGAGGTATCAGGAAATTGTAGTCAGTCCTGAAAAAAATTACAAGACAATTCTTATTTTTTTAAAAAAAATCCCTATATAAGAAATAAGGTTATTTAATGAGTTCTCTTATTGATATCTGAACACCTAATGTGGTCAATGAATTTCAGTAAAGGTAAAGCAATTGAGTATAATCTTACTATTTAGGTTGGTCTGTTTGTAGTTGAATAGTTTCACCTGAGAGAGCAGCTTGGATCAAATTACTATGAAGTATAAATTAATCTGTGGGAACTTGGAGCCTAAAGATTTTATGATGGAAAAATGTCTAGATTAACCCAATACATATGTAGAAGAAAAACTTATAAATAGTTTTTCATGCACACTTACTATTTCCCTAATGAAATACCAGTATTTTCTCTACCTCATTAAAAGTAAATTGCTTGTATTAAGTCTTAAGTATTTACTCAGTAATGATACTGAAACTCCTATGCTTAACATTTTTGCACACTCTTGTTGCTGTCTCCTGATTGTGGTTTCACTTTTTGTTGGTGGCTGCTCACTGGTGAAAAGGTGATACAGGAGATTTTGGCCAAGCATGATATATGGGCATTTCAAGCATTAAGCCTCTCCCTGGTTTAATAATGCTGGTTTTTTTCTGACTACACTACAATCAATTAGGAGTGTAAATCAGGTAAGGAGTAATAGTTAGGAGTGCAACCCTAGAGATCTGGATATTGGTCTAAGGAAGTATTTTTCCAGTAAAGTTAGAGATGCATACTCTATGTTTCCAAAATTCTGAGATCAGTTTCTGGAATGTGTTTCCTGCTCCCCCACTCCTGCTCTCCCATCCCCTGTTGCTCCCAGAGAAAGGGCTTCCAGCTGGAAGAGGCATGACTCGGATTGAAATGAGTTGTTGGAATTACCATTTATTAGGAATAAAGGAACATGGAATTTTTAGCCAGGGCAGGTGGAGAGATGCTACTAGGTTATCAAGGGAGAAAAACCTGTTAAAGCTGAGTGGCTGAAGATAGATATTTAAGCAAAAGAATGCTGACATGGGAGATATGAGAATACACTGATCATGGAAGAACAGTCTAGAGGCTGAGATGTAGTTTCTTACTAGGAACACACAATTGTGAAGCACTATTCTGGTTTGAGCAAATAGGCTAACAGGCTGCCTGTTTTGCATAAGGGTAGCTTGGCTGATGAGTGTTGTCGCAAAGGAATGCCCACTGTGGGCCAGGAGAATCTTCTTAGACCTCTCATCCTTATGAGTGTGGTTTTCACTAAAGCCCTCACTCACACTCTTCATTCCGCAGTCTTTGAATTTATGCACAGTTCCTCTTGGTAATGTGGTCATTTGGTTTTACGTATTTTTCCCTGAAGGATCAAATTTATGCTGGACAAAAATTTATGCTTCACTTACTCTTACATCCCCGAAATTGATCTTCACTATTTGTTCTTGGACTTTTTGCTGGATGGTGCAAGTAAATCAAGGGCTGTAAATGTCTGTGAGGAACCTTGTGTGAAGAACTTCCATTGGAGAATAACTTTACCACCGGTTTGCAGCAGCAGCCTTGCTTTTTTGCCAGAAAAAGCAGCAGAGAGGACTGTTACATTTGCCAAACAAGTTAACATGGTCTTTGTCATTGGGAAGGAATGATGGCTGGGATGTACTTCTGCACGGCCTCAACAGTTGATAATTGATATTTGCTGTCTGTCATTGGGTGTTCCTAGTGAGTACCAGTTCTCATGTGGGTGCTTAATTACTGCTGTGGTTGCAAGTTCAACCCAAGGCTCCAGCTGCCAGAGGCTCATAGTGAATTATTTCTGTGTAATGAAATGAGTTTTAAGGGAAAAGGGTGAAGAAAAGGGTTACTCTTTGATTTTTGTTTTGAACTTATCTGCTAGTGCTTTTGGAAACACGTAAAATAATTTTAAAGGCTTTCTATCTATCTCTGCACAATTCATTTGATGTATTTTGGAGAGAATATTAAGTCACTATTGTGTCCTAGATTTTATATGAAGCCCGTTATTTCAGGTCACAGAGCAGGGAGTAGAACTGACTAGGAAAGTAGTTTTAAACATTATCTTGGCATGTTGTTGAAAGTCTGTGGCTGTTTTATGGAAGAAAAGGAAAGAAAAAGTGCAGGAGTATGCTACTGGAATGTCTAGGTAATGACTGCTATTATAAACAATTATTATTATGATGATTCCTTAAACATTACTTTTTACCATCGTATTTTCATCTCAAGTGGGAATTCTCTTTCCTACAGAAAAGCGCCTCTTTCATGCATAAAAGTGAATGTTTCTGTGAAATTTTCAGCAGAACCAACAAAAGTATTTTCCGGTAATAGAAGAATGGGGAATATGTTCTCTTTCAACTCTTCTTTCATTTGATCAGTTGCATCAGAGAGAAAGGGAAAAAAGAAAAAGACCAGAAGATGGTCATATCTTTGCTAGGGAGGTGTGAATGCTGGTTTCAGTCTGAGCAAGTTGCAGTTGTTTGAAGATGTGCATGAATATGAATCACTTGTGATGTATATTTCATCCAAAGACAGAGAGGCAGACTGCAGCAGCTTATTCATATGAAGCTGGGGCACCTCTGTTTTTGACCACATGTAAGACTTCAACTGGTCTCACACAACCCATTAAAGGTGCCTGTGGAAATAACATCACTGACTGCAGTCGATATTTAATCCTGCCCCAGTGATGCACTGAGTAAAGCTATGCCTTACAGGTAGGGCTGTAAGGATGAAGGTGAGTGCTGACTGATCCCTTTACTGCAGTCTCATTTAGCACAGGAGTTAGCAAATGATGAAATTTGATGGCATGCTGTTTTTATTTTTTTTCTGTAGCTGTGCAAAATACATAGGCTTGGATGTGATTTCTTAATAAAATGTGAAATCACTGCTTTCTTTTGCACTCGCATCTTCCTCAGTACCAGCAAGCTGTAAACTGAAAGCTGCAAGTAGGGACTCATGTACATAGAACAGTATCAGTGCATAATGACACTGAATAACCTTATCCACCTAAATAGCTTTTGTGGTGTTGGTATAGCCCCTGCTGAGGAGTACAGCAAACAAAGAGAGTGTGTGGTATTCACTGTAAAGGGTTTTGATGTTCTGCCTACTTTGCTGTAGGTAATAATGCAATGAGAGCAAATAATGCAAGCCAATAGCACACAGAGAAAACTAATGGAACTTTTTATGGATAAATGTAATTGCACATTTCATGCTCTGCTTTTTGTAATGAGTCCATCGTCAAACACTCAAATACATGAATTAAACACCATTTTCCCACAGAACTCAGTAACTAGTTAGCAGCCCTTAGAATACTGGTACCATTATCCACGTTGGTCGCAGCCTGGTGCAGAGCAGCATTTGGCAATCAGGTCAAGCTGTGATTACTTGAATTGATGAATTTGGTGGACTAGCAGTGGAAAGCAGAATGTGGCCCATGGCTGCGGGCTGACTGCTGCGTTACTTCGCAAGGCCTGTAGCAATTAAGTCAAACCATGCTGAGGAACAGCGTCTCCTTTAACTGCATGGTAACTATTCAGGCTGTGAGCATCTATGGCCTTGTCCATCAGGCACTATGCTCTTGTGGTCTTTTGAAGAGCTCCTTGGCCCTAAGCAAGGGAAATAAAACATTACCTTGTCTAGCAGAACAGAACTGTTTAGATGAGAGGCATGTTTTTATTGAGAAAACATAATCTGATGTGATACTTTTTGTCTAAATCGATGCCAAAAAGGAACTGAAGATGCAGGTAAAAATATTCATTAATCCAGAAAATATCCAGCAAAGGCAAATATCAAGCCACATTAGTAGGATTTTTCTTTTCTTTTAATGCACTTCATTAATGGTTTTGCATAATGAGGATATTTATCTGTCTGTCCATACAGTATGTAGGCATATCATGTCCTGTGTTCAGGCACTTTTAGAAAGGTCGTATGTACTACATTACATAGTTAAAGCTACTTTTGCCATTTAATTTAGGAGCATCCCTTGGGGAAGCTAAGTCTTATGCAGGGACTGGAAAGAAGGAGCTGAGTCTAAAGGGTATCTGACTTAGATTACTAAAATAACCTGTCAGCTGGGCGTGACCCGGCCATGTGTGCTCACAGCCCAGAAGGCCAGTCGTGTCCTGGGCTGCATCCAAAGCAGCGTGGCCGACAGGGTGAGAGAGGTGATTCTCCTCCTCTGCTCTGCCCTGGTGAGACCCCACCTGGAGAGCTGCATCCAGCTCTGGGGTCCCCAGCACAGGAAGGACATGGACCTGTTGGAGTGAGTCCAGAGGAGGCCACCAAGATGATCAGAGGGACGGACCACCTCTTCTATGAGGAAGGGCTGAGAGAATTGGGATTGTTCAGCCTGGAGAAGAGAAGGCTTCGGGGTGACCTAATTGCATCCTTCTGGTACCTGAAGCCTACAAGAAAGATGAAGGGGGGCTTTTTACAAGAGCATGTTCTGACAGGACAAGTCACTACACAAGTTCGAATGGCTTCAAACTGGAAGAGAGTAGATTAGATATTAGGAAGAAATTCTTTACTGTGAGGGTGATGAGGCACTGGAACAGATTGCCCAGGGCAGTTGTGGATGCCCCATCCCTGGAAGTGTTCAAGACCAGGTTGGATGGGACTTCAAGCAACCTGGGATAATGGAAGGTGTCCCTGCTTATGGCAGGGTGGTTGGAACTAGATGATCTTTAAGGTCCCTCCCAACCCAAACTATTCTATGATTCTGTGAATCTGAGGTACCTGATGTGATGCTACCGGTTAAAACCTCTCTGTGTCCAAATGATACCACACTTGTCTACAACCTCTGTAGAGCCCACTTCTCCCTATTTTGTCCCTTGTTTTTTCTCCTGCTTATGGTTTGGTGTATGGAAATGTGATATTTATCTTTTGACAGATAATGCTTAATTTTGCCTTCAGCTTGTTTTCATATAATCTATTTCATACTGGTTTTGTTAATATTGCCATACTTAAGATATATACTTTCTCCCCAGGGCATTGTCTATGTCTGCTTTCCAATATTGTGTATATAATCCTACTGAATTGCAATTATATCCACCAATCAAAATTCATGACTCTGTAGAGTTGCTGCCTTGTAACTACACATTTCGTTCTTTATTATGAGACTTTTGGCAATACAACTGGCAGCCTGTAATCAGCTGGAGTGCAGGAATTTTGAAGTGCCAGGGCTGTGAGAAATAATATGTGAAGCCACAGCTCAGGTTGGCTTGCTTTGGTGACTGTAGCAGAATCACAGAATAACAAAAGGTTAAGGAGGTGAACACAGAGCATCCAGATGGTGCGTAGGTAAATTGGTTATTTTTGGAAGTGATACTTCGATAGAGTTCAGCAATGTGTAGCACCAAGAACAATTTCAAGGATTACAAGAACATATTACATAATACCAAAGTAGTAATCATTTAGCCAGAGAGGAGCTGGGTGGCTAGACATGGGTTTATAGGTGGGGTGTGAAGCAGGAGAAAGCTTAGTCACTTAGTGCCATGTGGCACCAGGCCATTGTAGGAAGTGCCTCCATGGCCTCTCTGTGCTTCCCTTCTAGACCATCCTCTGGGTGGTAAACATATGCACAGCTTAGTAGTTACTAAAAGATTTAGTAAAGACATAACTGCCTTATTCTACTTCCAGTTCATCAAATGATGTCTTTCAATTTCTTCTTAGTCAGGTGGAGTCACGTTTCAGGGAAGTGTGCTTTTTTGTCAGAAGCAGGTATTTGGCTCACAAAGATTAATCTGGTAGTTTCTTTTTGCCTTGTGTGTTTTGCAAGTTCTCAAGACTTTATGCAGTTGAGTGTTCTCACTTGGTCTTAAACTCTAATTTTGGAATGTTGCAAATTAAATTATCTTTTTTTTTTTAAGAGATAAAAATGTTCCGTTAAACTGGATGGTCCCCTGGCATTCATGAGGCTTTATGTAGGTGTGCACTCATGAAGTTTTACAAAGGGCCAAGAGCACACAGAGATGGTAAATGTTTTGTTAAGAGGCGAATTGTAGCACGTAAGGAGATCAGAGAGCTGGGCTGGGACTTTTTCAGCAGGACAGACTGGCCTGTGTTTGTTCCCAAAGAGTTCCCCATGTAAAATTAATCTTCAAGGATATTAGCATATGAATATTGCAGCTTATGAACCGATACTCTGTCTGAATAACTTTCCATAACTAATGCCAACACATTGAATGGTTTTTGATACTTGTATTAAAAAAAACCCCTACTTCTGAAATATGATCTTATCAAATAGTTGGTATATGATTAGACCAGTAAAGTCAGTTACACACTCCAAATATAATAGTATGTAAATTAAACTAAAAGCTAATTTTACATTTTCCCTGAGCAATGAAACCACGTCCTGATGGATATTGTGTTTTAATGTTCTTTTTGGTTGATCATATTATATTTTCTTTCTCCTGTTATTTCCCATAAACAGTATCATTTCATAGCGCTGACAGCCTATGTACTAAATACCACAGTGAAACAACGGGAACTGTATTGTTCTCTATATACTGGCAAATCTCTTTGGTTAATATGCATTCAATAAAGATAAAGTAGCAAATGTTATTAAACCAGGGGAAAAGCGCAATGAAAGTTATTAATGTATTTTTTTTCATGGTGTTATACATGTGCCACTTTTTTTTCTTTCCGTTAAAAATACAATTTTGTTGAAATAAGACAGCAAGGAAAAACTACATCATAAAAGTGAAATAGCAATGAAGATATTTGTCTCAGTGCAGTCTCAAAAGATGAGAGAGCCCATTTCTTTTTTTGGGCAGTGAGAGAGAGTATTAAACACTGTTCTCTGTTTGCAATTAAACAGCAGCATTAAATATAAAATAAAAGTTTAAGAATTAATAATTTTTCCTTCTTCAGCCGAATTTCCTCAGAGATTTTAAAAGTATTATACCCAGAGGAGGAGTTTAAAAAATGACTAGCTGGTTTTTATACTTTCATTTCACAGAACTGCAATACTGTCCTTCATCATGAGCTACATAAGGAATCGAATTTGAAAAACCACCTAAGGGCCTTTACCTAGAGGTCTTTTAGTCTACCTTGTCTCACAGGAGTGTTGGTTAGGATGGGAAGTGCCTGTCCCATATCAGTGGGTGGTTTGCATTTGAGGAGCCTCAGCTGGTTGCCTGGTTTTTGCTTGTGCTGTAGGGCTGTGTAATGACTTCAGTGCTGTCACCATCCTTGGGGTGGAAAGGTCCAAACGCGGCAGCTGCTCCCAGAGGAGCATCACCGGGCTGTGCTCCTGGTGTCCATGAGAGCCAAATGGCACCTCTGTGGAGGCTTTGTTGGGAGAGTGTTGGCTGGGGTGGTTCCCTCCAGGACAGCAGTCCTTCCACCTGTGTCTGGCTCAGGGCTGCCTCTTCCCGTTCTCTGCTCCAATCCTGCCTTTCCCAGCTCTCCCAGCTGTAGCCAGTGACCGTGGGCTGCCTATTGCCCTTGACAGCTGTTGGAGCTGGTGGAGATTGTGGCTGTTGCTCTGTGCTTTAGCTCCATCTCAGGGCCTACCTGAGCTTTTGGTGCCAAGATGCAGGTCCTGGGGTGACCAGGGTGAGCATATGTCCTGCTGGACAGGGAAAGCTGCTGTCCCCTTGCTGGCAGAAGCTGTCCCACAGCAGCAGGCAGGGGCCTGGCTGTGTCCTGCCTTGGGCAGTGTACCTCTCTCCCTCCAAAGCCCCACATTCCAGCAGAGCTGAGCAGCTGTCAGGAACTGAGCAGGACAGACCTCCGTATGCATTTTGACCCAAGTGCTTGTGTGTGCTGCTTCATACTGCTTGGGAGAAACTTCCTAGGATTCTTCTTTTTTAAATAAGTAAAAACCTAAAAAACCTGTACAGCGAAGGAATTGACCCTGTTTTTTGTCCGTGCTCCACCTCTTGAAGCACGTCAAAACACTCGATTGACTTCAAGCCACTATTAAGAATTCTCTTTCTGCTAGGCACTGTAAGTGAGGAAATCTTAAGGCAGAAGAGGGCTCTTCCCTTTCGAAAATAAGAGATGGGCGTCTGGATTGGTTTTATTATTAGCACTGCCTCACAGCTTTACCCACTGGATAACTGCTACAGTAACATAATATATAATAATATATATTTCCAAGTGTCAAGGCTTCTCGTTTAAAGCTTAACTCAATTTTAAATCCATGTGGAAAGGAAAGACCTTTAAAATACTTAATAAATTCTAATCTTAATCCTATTCATCATTATTAAAATTTGAAATAGGTTGAAATACTTAAGGTAAGTGAAATGAAAAAACTAATAAAGAGCATGAAACACACTGGAGAAATGGAAGAATAATTGCTAAAGATTAAGAAATCTGAAATGGCCAAACATGAAAAAGCCTTCATTTCCAATAAGCATTTATTTAAAAGTTTTGCAATAGCTTAATAATATAAAAGGAGATTTTAAGAATGAATTGAATGTTAAGTGCAGCAGAGTGGCGAGACATGATTAAATACATTAAAACTTATACTAGTCCTGTCTTCGGGCTTCAGACATGATTTAGGCCTTGTCAGTTCTTGAGAAAGTTGCTTCACCTGTCAGCAAGGAGACAACATTACTATTGCTGTTGCTGTTAATAGTAATTATTATCATTGTGGTAATAGTAGTTTTCATAATAAGTAGTGCCTAGAAGAAGCAAGGCTGAAGACACCAGCTTGCTCAGTTTTGTACAGGCCAAACAAAAGATTTTTCTCTTCCAAAGAATGTATAATCTAAGCATGAAAGGAAGGACCTCTTTGGTTTTAATTAAAAATTATAGACAGGTAAGCAAAATGTTTGGCTTCTATCGTTTGTTTCATCCTTTTTTTAAATTTTTCTGCTAGTGAATGAAAAGGGGCATTTGAATGGTGCACTTCACAATGTAGTCTGTGGGAGAAAATGGCATTAAATATTTTAAAAATTGAAACTAGTAATTTTATTTGTATTTTAGGGATTACTTACCTTGACCATGCTGGATCAGCACTTTTCCCAGAGAGTCTACTTAAAGCTTTTACTGATGACCTCAGAAACAACATTTATGGTAAGTGCAGAGCAACATTCCCATTAGTCTTCTCAGTGTTCCATCTAAATCGTACCAAAATGAGTTTCTTGGAAAAGACCTTCTGCAGGTTTTTTAATACTGCTATAGAGTATTTGGAAGACCAGTGCTTTTAGGCCCTTTGTGTCACCTCTAGCTTCATTCTTTGGTGGCCAAGGATGTGTCGATGTTGGTGAAGAAGAAAAATCAAAGGGAGGATGACTCTGTTGCCTCAGAGTTAGGGCACCAGGCTTGGGATAAAGAAATACAGTGCAGCTATAACCACTGTTCATTCTTTGTGTTTTTTCCCACACAAAATGCAGACCCAATTTCTTATGCAAGGACCAGAATCCAGAATCACCCTGCTTCTCAGTGAGAGTCATCACAAAGAGCTTAGACTGTGACTCAGTATAAGCATTTTATTCAGAAGAAAGCTTAGCTCAAAGATCCCAAGTGAATTTAGGCATGGAATAGGTGCTGTTAGACTTTGCTCTGCTCTATTAGACTTTGGTGCCTACTCAGAAAAAGGATAGGTATTGCCAAAGCAATAATGCACAGAGGAAGGTGAGTAAAAGTACCTACAGAATTGTGTAATATCTGGGTGGAGATTTAACTATTACAGCACCACCTGAAAGTACTTCATCTCCAGATCCTCTACATAAACCTTTAATTTCTTTCTAACGTTATTATTAGCTGAGAATCACACACTGAGTGTGATTTTATATACAAAGCAGCATCCATTGTTTAAAAAATATTGTTACTGTGTGAGACAACTTACATTAGAGTGAGTCATGTTCAACCAGAAAAAAATATACTGCACAGTATTGTGCTGTGTGTAGTCCTACTGAAGTAATTAAATTTCCTATGGTATGTCACTATCTGTGGGTCATGTGTCCTTTTTTCTAGTTTTGTGTCTTGCTTGTGCTCCCTGATACATGGAACAAAGGGATTCCTCACTTGGGAACTAGGTACCACTGCTTTACAAGAAAACGCTTGTTCATTCCAGCACTGGCACACTTGTGCTTATCACCTGGGCAAGCCACTTGAGACTTTTGGGTAGTTTTCATTTTCACTGTGCCATCATGTCATTTTCCCCTTTTCTTTTTTCCTAAGTGCTGGCAAAGGTGGGATCCAGACCACGAATTTAAGTTCCACTACAAAATAAGTGCTATTCTTGATAGGGATAGGGTCTTTTTTTCTGTTATAACTGCATTGATTCGATTACATTCAAGACCTCCTATTCAAGTGCATGCCAGTGATACTAAAATTAATGTTCTGTCATCACAGACATTGTAAAGTGAAATGTATGCACTCTGATCTTAGTTATTTCAAACAACATTGGGCTCAACCCTTTTAATAAGTACCATCTGTGTCAGAAAAGAAAATTAATTTGTGAATCAATTGAGTGCATGTGAACAGAAGTAGTACTACTGCCAGTTTGGAGCTGATTTGCATAGTACCTATAATGCTATAAGAGAACAAATTGTGTCTTTTTATTGGTGTTTTCATGTAAAATGATAACAAGAGCTCCAGTATACTCAATTCTCTTTTTTTTTCAGTTACATCTCATACTCCGAGGACAGTGAATGCTGTATAGAAAGAGTTAATTTAACAAACACAGATGTGAATTAAGGGGGAGTTTGACTTGCAGCTTTTTTATTTTCTTGGTGATAATCCACAGGCCCAAAGAGCTGCAGTTTAGCTGTTGCATGTGTAAATGAGGGAAAGTAATATAAGTGAGAGATAGTCTCACTTCTAAATTGAGGATATTTGAATTGGAAATTACAGAAATGCAACATCAGACATGAAAAGTGTAAGTATTAGTTTTGGGTTTGAGCTCTAAAGTTATTATTTCCAACACCTTCACTCAGCAACTTTCAGCAGGGTAATTTTTAAATTTTGAAAAGAGTAGCTGATATTGGAGCCTACTGCAAAAACTGTATTAGTATAGCAATTTTTTTCTTATTCCCTTTCCAAACTGTTTTGGCATGTTCTCTTAAGTATTTACTAATAAGAAAGTATGCTGTGCCTGTGTGAATATTGCTGTAATCTTTTTTGCTCAAGAAGATCAAATTATGCTGTCTTAATTATTATATATGCTTGTGCTGAGCTGGGATAAGGTGGCTATTAATTTTGCAATAAAATTTGTATTTCAATGAATTATTTGAATTTCAGACTCTAAAAAAACCAAGGATTAATTCTGCTGTCCAATCATGATTGTCTGTTATTTCAAGATCCTGTCTCTTCCTTCTTAGCTGCTGCACAAATATATTTATGAATGTGCATTCTGTCTGTAGTCTAGTATGTTTGTGCCTATGCAGTTTCATTTTCTTTTTAGGGGAACTGCCTAAGTATTAGTAAGAAATGCAGCTGAAGTTTCCAGATCTGTCATAATTGCTTTGCCCTCTTGTATGTCCCTTCTCTTGACTAAGGGGCTTCAGGGCATTGCTGTGAAGTATGCATTGAATCTTTTTTTGTCATCTTTTGGGCTCGCTTGGTGTAATACTTTGATAAAAGAGAAATTTAATAGCAAAATTGTGATTAATGATTAATTTCTGTATCTCTGTTATCTCCTAGGCAACCCTCATAGCCAGAATATCAGCAGCAAGCTGACATACGACACAATCGAGCATGTTCGATACAGGTAGAATAATCCTTTTTTCAAATGTTGTATGATGCACTTGATAGTTTTCATATTGGTTAGTCCTGTACTGTTTTGATGACTTGGATGTGATGCCATTTTCTAAGGGTCATCTGTCATACCTGAAGAAAACACCTCACTTTTAAAACACAAGGTATTTGGACAATCAAATGCTGGATCATATCAGTTATTTTTCTCCCACATGCCCCAATTCTCTAAGTCCTGTAGTTAATTTAGAGCTGTAATACAAATCTACAGTTTTAATTAAGATATAGGACTTGGAATTTCAGAAGTGATTATTAGTAGGATGGTATGGTAAGATAGCAAGGTAGTAGTCGGTGCAAGGGCATTCAGATAAAATTAAATAGGGTATCATGGCTTGTGAGAATTAACAAAAAGCATATGGGAATGTGTATGTAGTACAGCATATACTTACTTACTTACTACTTGGAGCAATAAAATACCTTTTAAGAGCAGAAAGGAAAAAAAAAGGTGAAGTTGACTGTTGGTGCTTCTGAGTATAGGCCAGAAAATGAACTGATTCTCTAAATAAAGTATTCCTTTGAAAGTTTGGGACAGAGTGTGCTGAAGGTGCACTTCTTGCCGTTGATTTACACCGTGATGAAATCTACAATCAGATCAAATCTTTCAGGTACTTGGTTATTCATTTTAGGGATTTGTTTCAGAAACTCTTGCTATTTTATAAAATACATCTTTATCACAGAATATGGATGCTATGAGTTTATTTGCCTGCTTTTAATGACACTCTTAAGGCAAGTAAAGAATGTCATGGATTCCTCTTATCTTCTTCCGTGGAAGTAAATGTTTCTCCAAAACATATCACAGAATTCAGATCAATAGCATTGTATTGTTCATAGTTGTAATGAAGAAAATCTGTTTTATACCTTTCTGCTGCATTTTCTCTGACTGTTTTTATGAGAGTGTAAAGAACCCAAGATTTCTAGTTGGATGCTGCTGCTGGCTATAGCCTGTTTCCCCCTTCCCATCACCAGCTTTCTGGAAAAAGTATATTTTTTTTTGCTTCTGCCACAGCCCTCTCTTAATGCTGTGCAGGATGACAACCTATTAATGCATGGACAAATGAAGTGAAAGAGACTACCCATGAGGAATAGCTGTCTTCAGAAGCAGACACTCACAGCCAGCAATACCCACAGCCTGCAGAGTCTTTTGAGCAGACCTGTGTGCTCACATGCAGAATTAGCATTCTGATTTCCATTTACTCTCAGTGTTGTTGCAGTGTTGCTGTTTCACAGTTCTGCTTATGAAGGCACAGTAGGAAGTGTAACTGTTTTCAGAATAATTACTATTGTATTGTGTGTTCTTCATTGTTAGGGAGTGAGGAAATAGACTTTCACTGTGTAAAAACCTAGATTACTGTAAAAGAACTTACATCTTCAGCTTGTTTTATTTTGGATCCTGCTTTAAAAAAGCTTGCGACTTTTTTAAGGGCAGAATGGGAGATGACAAGAACATACCAGTGTTAGTATTGAGGGGCCTTTTGTGTGTTTTGTTGTTCTGGTTTGTTTTAAATGCCCTCTGCATCTAAATGAACATTTTTGATATCACACCTGATAGAATTTGTCATCTGTCCCTAAAGAAATTCAGCCATTTTTAACTTCCAATAAAAATTTAAAAAGCATAGTCGTCAAAAAGGCATAGTCATAAAAATTCAGGAAGAAAATGCCCCAAACCTACTGTCAATAAGTCAGCTATCTAAAATGCAATAAAAGTATATTAAAAATCTATAGTTCTATGCCATTGCAGCTAATCAAAATAAGCAGTATGACAAGACAGGGAGACAGGCAGCTCTGTCCTGTATCACAGTGTAAAGATTGGATGTCCTTACTGAAAAAAATTATTCAGCAGGTAATTTTAGAAATCTTAAAATGAATTACTGGCTTGTAATTGTGGCTTTTGGCACATGGCTGCTGTCAGAAGCATAGCTCTTTTTTTCAGTGTTTGACTCCAAGACAATGCTATTTTATTTTTTAAATTATTTCTTAAATTTGACTTTCCGATGTGATGGCACAATTAACCAATTAAAAATTAGCACAAAGCTTAAGTTCAGATTTATATGTGCTGATATGGGTGATAGCAGCATCAGAATAGACTTTGCTAATCCGGCAGTGTACACTGTACAGAGGTGTTACCTTTTGACCTCCATATCTGGTTTTACCTCCATATCTGCTGGGCAGAGAGAAAATGTGGCTTTGCAAGAGAATAATAAATAATTAAATAATTGAGTCAGTGGATGTTTTCTCTGATTTAGAAAATTATGATGAGATGCTTTACCTCTTGACCAACTCAAGTGCAGTGAGATTAGAAATAACTATTTTATGCTTAAAAACATTGCTTCTCTTTTCTTAACATGGACTGCTGATTGATTTTTAACATCGTGCATATCTCAACGTTAACCATGAGTGATGCTGAGAAGAGGAAGCAAGAAATGTAATAAACCTTACTGAAATGTATTAAATGTATGCATCAAAAGATTATAGATCGTTTTTATGACTTTACTTATGGATGTATGGCAGTGCCATTGCTCCACTTCCACATAGCTAGAGAGCAGGAGTGCAGTATCTCCTTATGATGCTGCAGTTAATGTAACTCAGAAATTCATTACGCTGTATTAAATAACCCTTTTCCCTTATGCAAGCATTTTAAAAGACTAGATTTCTGAATATTTTAAAACATTGTCCTTGTGGATCTTGCACTTGCAACATCAAATAGTGCAGCAGCGTCTTCTAACCAGAACCAGACTGAAGTTTTAGTGTTGTTTGATATTTGTGATGTGTTTAAGATGTACAACAGGATACTTTTTCATTTAAACACAGTGTTGTTGTAACAGAGTTTTGATGTTCATCCTTGAACTTTCAGGTACTATGAAGTGTTAAACTGAATCATACTTTGGGAATTCAAATATATATTTAAAAAAAGGCCAGAAGTTTCTGTTATGATTTTGGTTCCAAGCATCTCCTAGATGTGGCAATATGTGTATTACAGAATTTTCTCGCTGAAGCTAAAAGGATTGGGCACTGAGCTAAATGGGATCAAGTTAAAATATAGAACCAAAACATGTATTTCTGTAGAGGCTTCTCTCAAAATATGCCATCTAAGTGAACTATAAGAGGAGAGTAATCTCTGTGGCCAGTGCATACAAACAAAAACAGGTGCAGCAGGCATGCACAAAATGACTGTAAGTGGCTTAGTGTTTTAAAAATATATTTGTTGCTGTGGTAAAACACACAGGTGGTACCAGATTATGCTGAGGAAGCAGTCTCATAAATGCTGTTTATAATTTCATTTGCATTGTAGAGAACCTTTCACGATAGCAGGGTAGAACTTTACATTCCTTCTGCAAGCATCATACCTTGCTTATGAAATAAATTTCCATTCCAAGTCTTTTTTTTTAAGTTAAAACATTTTGAAATGGTGTTACATGCAAGATGGGGATTTTTTCCTAATTCCCGGGTTTGAGCAATTCCGTGTCTGAAAACAGTAATGTTGGAACTGATACATACATGAAAATGGGTTGACCTTTCCTACACAGTAAGAAGTAGTAGATACAGTATCTGCTTAGTATTGATTTGTCCTTTGCAAAGGTCACTGATGGATGAGTGACATCTGAGCGCTGCATCCTGCCCTCCTTAATGGCACCTATCAACTTGAAAACCTTGTTTCCAGTCTAGGGTGGTTCAGCCCCTTTGCGTGTTTGTTTTAGAACACCATTTGCAAACGCTGCTTTTCCTGATCCCTCTGCTCAGTGGGGCAACTCTGAAATACCACAGTCAGTGAAGTCCAGCAAAAGGTCACCGTGCTCACTGCAGTGACTCTGCACATGGCAAATGAGAGAGGCCTTAGAAGATAATTATGAATAATGGATAGGTTTTTTGGAAGAACTTCGGCAAGAGGGGCGATCTTTTCCCTCGTGGTTCATGAAATTATTTAGGCATGCAATTAAACAATCCCGGTGTGCCCACAGTGAGTGGCTCTGCCCATGTGCTCAGGGACAACACAGCAGGGGCTTTGGTGCAGATGCTTCTTGTTTTTCCCTCAGCCACACCTAGCCTTTTGTGCAAAGGACTCCATTTTATAAACAGCTGCTTCTATGAGTCAATCCATTACTTTTGGTGGGTTTACTCTTTGCAATCCTACGCAAGGTAGTAAAAAAGATTCTGGCCAGGGTAACAGGTACTGTCATTTTTGAATGAGTTAGGAGACTGGTTTAAGAAGAAGTAAAATCAGTCTATTTTACTTTGGAACTTTGCTCCTGGACTTTCAGCTCTATTTTAATAAATTAATTAATCATTAACTTGATAAGCTGAAGCTTTAGAAAGGAATTTGCTAATACTTTCGGTTACTCTTCTTGTAGTCAGCTTTATACTTTCATATTTTGTATGGAAAGTAGTAAATAAAACAGGTACATGCACTGTCATACCCTGACTAATCTTTGTTGCAAAGAGAGTCAAATCTGGAATGCTTCATTTATTGAAAAAAAATAAATATTTCAGTAAAATAAATTAAAAGCTGGAGGTCAAGATTGCTAGTTTATGAACAGAAAGGATAAAATGCTTCTGGGAAATTCTGAGTTTTATTAGTATGGGTGGCTAGAATGTTTTGCATAGAGGTCTGAAAAGCACCGGATACAACCTTTAGTTTCTTTCTTCCTGATTCAGAAAAAAACCCCTCAGGACTCTGCTTTTATAATATGGCTGTGACAAAGAAGCAATGGAGAGTAAGTTTAAAAATGATCTTTCTGTGCCATTGCTTTCTAGATAACATTCAGAGTAGGGAGACTGGTACAGGCTTACTTGGATTCAGGCCACCGGTTTAGTTCACATTTTTTTAAATGCATGCAGCCTTGGTGCCTCCTCAGCTGCTTTTTGGCAGGGACCCAATGGCCTCTGTGCCCATGGGGTGGTCTGTGAAAGGGCACATGAGCTGATGAATGAGATAGTCCAACTGGAACAAAGCACATCGATAAAAATAGTGCAATTTCTCCAATGCAAATTCCTTTTTTCCATTCTCTCCGTCTCTTTGTCTTTTGCAGGATTTATATAGAAGCTTTTTTTCCCCTCCCAAGGCTGTACAATACTTATAGAAGAAATGTTGTGTTCATCCCTCTTCTGGGTTTGCAGCTGCTTTTCCTAAGAAGCAGCATTGTGAGGCACCAGTGGGTGACGTTTCTGGTGACGCTTCTGTTGCCTTGGATGTTCAGGGAGCAGTAACATTGTCCTGCCTAGCTGTTGGGAACACTAGCAGTTCCTTTGCCAACTCCAGGGGAGCCTGACAACTTCATTACTGGCTTACATGATTATTTGTATTTTAAGTAAGGCTTTTGCAAGACCAGATATTTAGCACAAATATAATTTCTGCCATCCCCTGTGTGCATCTGTTGTGCTTGACAACTTTGTTTTGGCTTCAGTGCACTTCTGTTCCTCAGCACAAGTTGTGTAGCACCGGAGATGTGCTCCACCTGAATGAATTCAAGAAATTTTGAAAGCCACCTTCAGTTACATGTGTTGTTCAAAATTCAGCTGATATTTTTTTCATGTCTAATTTTTTTGAAGTCTATGGACACTTTCTCTTTTGCTCCATCTAAAACTGACTCAATGATCCTGCAGCAAGAAGTACATGACTGACAAAAGTTTAATCTGTGCTGTTCATACCTTATTTCATATTTACAATCATAATTTTGGGAAATACTAATTAATCTACTTTTTTAGAAACAGAGAGATAATTTATTACTGCCCTTTTAAAATAGTCTCTAATGATCTTTCTGTGAAGTTAGCAAACCCAGTATTGAGCTCCATTTTGAATTTTATTCATTTCACTTGTAAAGTAGTATGAGTATTTCATTTATTGTTATAATTAAGCTGTTGAAGACACACTAAAGCATTCCCAAGGGCTTCCATGGTGGCATCTGTGTCTCAATGAATCTGAAATTTCTGGTGTCATTTCTGCTGCAAGAAAGAGCTTTTTGCACTTATCCTTTATTTTCTATCTGAGCCCCACCTTGCTGCACTTTTGACCAGCAGATTTGAGTCCTTAAACAGTCATCATTTGCACTGAGTCTTTTTGCTCCCATCCAAAATTCTGACTGCCTGTTCTGACTCTGCTTACTGTTCTATTCCCTCAGCATTTTGGTACTGGTTTTATTGTCCACACTGCATGATCCTTAGTGATCGTGATTTTTAATACTGCAGACACTGATATCTACTGAAGTAGATTTATTATAAAGTACACCCAGGTGGACATAAGCTATTAGTGTTGCTAGTGTTTTTATCACTATGAATGGGGGCTAACTAGTTCATTACTTATTATTTGAATTTTGAATATAAATATTTTAACACCTGGTGAACTTCTAATCTCCTGAATACAGCAATGTATTCAGGATCTTCTGCTATTTTTTTTCTCCAGAAGCAGATATGATGTGCAAGTAGTAGTAACTTTGGGACAGGTGCCTCTGCAGTGTTTGAGTGATTTCATCACATTTCTTTTTACTCTCATTTGTGGTCTAGCCTTAGAATTATCTTCTGTCCCTGTTACATCAAGTGTACATCAAGTGGCTGCCTTCTCATCTGTGATGATGCCGGTTTTCTCTATGCATTGTTCCAGATTATCTGTAGCTCATCTGGTCTTCTGATGGACACAACAAACACATTTACTTTGTCAAATGACGGCACAAGCCCTCAGCTCTCTTTCTCTAATGAGCAGGTTGTTTATAGCAGCCATGCTAGATGCTATAGTCCTGACACTGTTGGGGTGTTTCTGTTTGTTTGTTTTTGTTTGTTTGTTTTTATTTATTTTGCTGCCCTCTGCAACCTGTTGTCGTGCTGAAATTCTCAGTTAATATCCCATTTCTCTTGGCAGTTGTTGTCTTTTTTCCCTCCCCCCAGCACTGAGACTGCGCTTGGCCACAGGCAGGTGCCAGCTAGCTCTGTGCATTAAATGTGTAACGGCCTGTTACTGAGGTCATGGCTGCCCTGATGAAAACTTTCCTGTGGCAAAAAGCAGGCAGCTCCACGGCTTCCAGGCTGCCCAGGGGATGTGTTAAACACCACAGGGAGCAGAGCCAGCGGAGCACTGCAGCAGGAGAAAAAGCTGAAAAGGGGGAGTGCAGAAAGATGGGCAGTGACTGGCAAGGGGTGAAGGTGTGGTGTAACACAGCCACCTTAACCTGGACAGGGATGGAATGAGTGTGTGTGTGCCCAGTAGGGGTTTTAGGGTGCCAGGTGTCAGGACAGCCAGGTGAGAAACATTTCCCAGCTGATATGGTTCAAGAGTATGGGAATGCACATGACCTTCAGGGTTTTTGTGTTTCATCTCCAGCATTATAGAGTACTTTCCATCTACTGTTGATGGTCTTTCCCCATTGGAAGGAATAGAAAACTTCCTCTTCTACTGGGTCTTGAGAAACCAGTGTTCTTTTGTTCCTACACCAGAATTTTCTGTTTCTTATAGGCTTTTGAGGTCTGTTCTACTATTATCCCCTTGTGATGCATTAAAGTAGAGGAGACCTGTTTTCATAGGCTGAACAAGATATGTTCCTCTAGATACTGTTTCCAAAATGCATTCTTCATCCCCCACCCCAGTCTCCCCGACCCTGTCTGGGGGCCTGATCTGAATTACCTTCATCTTTCTGAAGTGAGTGACCAAAATAGAATGGGGTTGTTGAAGTAAGTCCTGAAGTCTGGAAACTGAGGGTTTGGTAACTGAGACATAATAAAAGATTCTTGGCATGATGCTGCGACCTCATCAAGTGTTCTGGGTGCTATGAGAGGACCAAAAGTATTGTAAAGCTAAGGAAATGGCACAAGCATTTCAAACAGAGGAAATCTGCAGGCACAATGGATTTCCAGAGAGAAAGAAAGCGCATCATTCTGGGAATTCTTCTAGAATGTAATAGATTTGCTGGAACGTGAGCTTTCTTGTTTGTTTTTGTTAAGAAATTTCATGTTAGGCTGAAAGTGATAATGTGGTCCATAAACCGGTTGATACTTATAAGAATGGAGCAAAAATGAAGATTGTGAGATTCTGTACAGAGTTTTTGTTTAGGGACACCACAGTCACTTAAAGGAGAGAAATTTATTTGATTAAACTTGATCGCTTTATGCATTTAGTTCTTTGAAGCTAAATGCTCTAACTTTAATTGGTATTTTGAAATAATGGCAAATAAGTACCTAAAACTCAGATAGACCTTTGTAGTGTATGCTGACAATATTAGTGAGTTCCTTCTAATTTTCATTATTCCTTCTATTGTTTCTCTGCTGATTCCATTGATTCAAGTTTCTTACCTGTTTTAAACTTTACTTCTAATTTGAAGTTTGTAAGCAAAGATGGTGTCCTTGAAATTAAAGGCTGCTTTTAAGAAGCAGCACAAGTCATTGTAAGATACAGGAATATGAAAGATAAATGAAGCAAGACTTTTAACAGAACTGTCTCCTTTATATTTAGGTTAATAACACCTAGTGAATCCAGGTTTAATTTGCTAGATTTTATTAGTGTGTTTGGTATGTGTCAAGGCAGAAGAAAATTGCATCATTGATACTACTGAGTGCCAGCTCAATAACATGTTGCAAATAATTTAGAATTTATTGCAAGCTTTTGGATGGTGAGACTGTTTAGAGGAGTATGATGTATGTACTTCAGATTTTATGGAGACTCCCATGGCTTGTAATGAATCCAGTGATCACAGGCAATGGTTCTCAAAAGAGCTTTTCAACACTCAGGCTTTTCTCAGCCATCCACTTACCACTTGTTTTAGTTTGTCTGTTTTTACCTTTTTAAAAGTGTTTAAAATTTAGATACTTTTTTTTTGCAAATACCTGTCGTGATAAAAAGGAGGTTTTAGACACGTGAAACACTTCTTTGCAAAATCTGTCGATCAGGGCATAGATCCGATATTTCTGACTTGTGAGTAAACTATGTATGAAAACAGTGTTGCTTTGCAGGAAGAAAAAAAAACACAAAACCACAAAAAGACCAAAGATATGAACAGTACTAAAACTGACCTCTAGAATATAAGGCTGAGGCTTATGTTAGCTTCTGTGCTAACAAGGGAAGCACTCTGCAGCAGAGGTGTGAGGCACAATCCTAGTTACTTTTCCCCTGCTAAAAAAAATTTCACTGACCTGTTGGTTCCAAGATCCTCATGCCAAAATCTTGTATGTTGTCCAATTCAGTCTTCTTTTAAGAGCCTGGGTCTCTGGTGAGCTGGGTGTGAAACTTCCAGTTCAATGATTGTCCAGCTAACTTGCAACAGAAGAAAGAGATCTGCCTGCCAATAAGAGCTAGTCTCAAGATGCTTACAGTCTTGCTGTAAATTCATCAAAGCTGAAGGTTTTTTTTATTTCACACAGATCTATCTTCCTGTGGAAGGTGAAAATGAGAATCCAAAGCGTTCTGTTAGACAGTAGCTGCCTTGCTCACCTTGCAGGGCTGGAAAGCCTTTAGTCTCACACCAATACACTCCAAACCCTTAAGTCCCCATGTACAAGCTTACTGGGAAGTGCCTGTCTGGCCTTCCAATGACCAAACAGCTCATGTAAAACTTTATGCCAAAATACTTAATGTGAACTCCATCAATATCCTATACGCAATATTAATGTTTCAGTAACATATTGAGGAGTGGTTCCTTCCCTGCAAAAGGTATTTATGGACAGTTTTGATCATTTGATTTTTATCTGCAATCATGTAATGACACATTTACAATAACTGTTATTACAACCTGCCTTGTTAGAGACTTGGGTGTTACCGTGCTTTGAAACTGGAATGAGAAACTGTACAGACCTCTGAAGTGTTGTGGCTGAGGCAGCATATGAAGGCAGTGAATGAGCCTAGATTAAAACAGACTTCCTAACTCTTCTTGGTCATGTTCCTCCTGAGTGAATAGTGTGCTGCAAGCAGGTAATTTCTGCGTTATTGTCCATGACTCTGGCATAAACTGCCCATGTTTGTGATGTGTTGCAATATTTCTGCAATGTGTTGCAGAAATCTACTGAGTTTGTAAATCTGTCAGCAACAGGTTACCTCAGCCAAGGAAGAAACCTAAACAACCATGGTATAGTTCAGCTAACCAGACTTACGTGAACCAAAATAGGTAGGAGCTGTGCCTCTCCTCCCTCCTACTTGGCTGACAAAGTTGCTTAGATGAAGGAGGGAGGCATGCAACATTCAGTAACACTTGTCAGCTGTCTTGAGTGGCTGTCACAGTAAATGGGATGCTCTTGCTTAAATCTCCTTCTTTCTCCTTTGGGTGAGGGAAAGTTTTGTGCAAATCTTGCACGTGCATTGTCTGACGGCAGTGTACAAGGGTAACTTTCCGTCAGTCCGTGAGAAGTCCTTGCTGAGTGGGATGTAACTCAGTGATGAGTATAATATGCTGCTTCATTTCTGAGAGGAAAATAAAATAAGGTATTTTACTTTATAGGTAACAGCTACAAGCAAGATAGTTTTTCAAGGCCTTGAGCCATACCTGTGAAAATATAAAATCAAGGATACATCATGTAGCTCTCAGTAGCAGTTCAGATGCAGAAGACTTCATCTGAAAAACCATAGAACATTTACAAGCCGCTGTGAGTTTATCTGACCATGTTTGCCTGTTTAAACATCTAAATGGGATGGGATTGCTATAGCAAATACTACTGGCATTTAGCTTTTCTAATGAACTTTAGAATGAGTTTGATGAAGTATGCTTTTAGTATAAATTGGAGTTAAGCTGCACTGTCAAAATGTGATATTATAGGTGGCATTCTTAACAATGAAGTGCAAATGAAATTCTGTCTGCTTTTAATTAAATAAGCACACACTCCACTGAATTTTGGAAATTTAATTCTCTTAATCTGAAGTCTCAGACCCTGAACAGCTATTGTAATTTGAAAGATAGTGCTGATATATTTCAAAGCTGTTTGTACTTACCAAAATACTCATGTTGTTTTCTTTGGTAAATTTGGGGCCCTTTTCATCTCCTCCAGTACTTCCTTTTCAATTGTATGAAAAAGAGCTAAGGTAACCTTCCCCCTGGTTGTGGCCCATGAAAGTCAGAGCTGTAAGCACATGAGTATCAACAACAGGGCTAAAGCACCTAGAATCTGGTGCTGGAATCTGGAATACTGAGGAGCACCTGGAATCTGGATACTGAGGAGCTGTTGGTTGTGGCTGTACCCTGTGGAAAATGCACTGAAGTGTGTTGCTGTACATGAGGAAATCATGCCTGATAATTCAGAGATGTCACAGGCCTTCCCGAGTGGAATGGGATTGACCACAAATTCTCGCTGGAAAGGTACCCTGCCATTTTTAAACTTTATGGCCATGATAAGATGCTGGAAAGCCAGTTGGCTGAAGATATTCCTATAGAAGGGTCATAAGGCTTGGAGGAGAGAGGTTCCCCTAACAAAGAGTCTTCTACAAGCTGTAATAAATTCACACTTACCAGTGCTAATTACTTCATTTTTGGTGTTGTGAGAAGGTATGTACAGCAAATTGAATAGGAAGGGGGAAAAAGGAAAAATAACTGTCAACATTCATGTATTACTGTGCTTTGAGTTGCAAGTCTTTTAGAGAAATTAGTATGTGCTTCATCCTTTTCTTCTTTCTCGACTTTCATTATCGTATGATTCAAATTACTACAAACAAAAACCAAAGATGGATATAAAGTCTTCTAAGGATAAGAAATACAATTTTATTTGGCAACAGTTTGTGATATGAAGTAAGGTCTAGTTAATTAGATAGTATGTAAAAAAAGTTTCTTGAGTTTGGAATAGTCAAATTTAAATGTTTTGTTGAAGGGTTTTTTTTGCATATAAACTGCATTTGAACTGTTTCAGAACCATTTATAAGAGATAGCAATCTTTTTGAATATGTTTATATGTGGTTTATGTGTTTTGGAGTAATCTCAGTTTTATTTTCACAGCCTAAAGTGTTTTTTCACCTCCATTATAAGTAATTTAAAACCAGTGGCATATAATATTTTCTATGTCACTTGCTTGACTTTCATTTTCAGGTCTAATTGACATTTACTTGCAATGAATTTGAGCTATCAAATCACTTAAACCATTACTGTAGCAGAAGCACTCTGCCTTTAGGGTGTACTTATATTTCTACATTAGCAGATTTGTGTTTTGTACCTGTATAGTGAAATTCCTAGTATCAAACTCAAACAAGAGAAATGGAAATTAAATCTTCTCTTTTCCCCCTCTTTCTAGACAGGAGAATTTTGCTCATGTGGCTGTATTGACTTCTTCTCATATACCTGACCAATATAGTAACTATGGCAGTAGAACTAGCTAAATATGGAATTTAGCATTTGAAGTAACAATATTCAACATAACTTTTCAAGAATTCAGAGTTATAGTGTACAATTAACAGCTTAATGGACCTTTACGTTTTCTGAGATGCTCATTTTAAATGAGACAGATTGCTTGGCAATGCTTAATAAAAAGTTTGATTACATACAGTGTCTAAAATGAAGACTTTAACATTAACCATGTTCAGAAGTAATTTCTCTCAAGCACATGAGGGTTGCTACAAAAGGAGGGCATGTGTGAACTTGATGACTTAGAATGTAATTACTGAGGTGCACAGCATATTGTAAGTAATTTAAGATTTGTGAATGGCAAGTCTCTGTGAAGGTTTAATCACAGCAAAATATAAATGTTGTTAAACTTGTTTTTACAACCACAGTGAAAGAATCGCCCTGGTGATTTATTCTGTGTAGCAGACAGATCAGTGCCACTTTTTAGAAAGAAAAGAAAAAACAACGAAGCATTATTTGGTGAACAGAGGTCAGCAGACTTACCTGATGGGGCATTCTGTATTTGAAGACAGCTTTCAAGGGAGCCGTGGGATGAGCTGTGACATAAATAATGCTTTACCAGCTTTGGTCTTGGGCTGTTACTGTGTCCTGTGGGCTCCTTCCATGCCTTTTCCAGAGGTACACCCATGGTGCTGGCAGACTGGAGCTGCTGACAGTTCAAATGCTGAATGTGGAGCTGAAGCAGTGGGGACACACACACGTGTACAGTACACCACAGCTGTGGTGAAGATGGGTCATTTTGGGCAGCAGCAAAGCAGGCAAATGGACATGGTCAAACCCACTGCTGCCAGACTCAGAGCAGCTCATAATAATGCCTGTGGCATGTGGCATGTCTCAGGTCCCTGCGAGGCTGGGGTCTTCCTGTCTCTGAATATGGAGCTGTAAGACGGCAAGTACTGCCCTGGAATGTGGCCTTCTGTCAGTGCTCTGACTGGATGTTCAAATTGCTTGAGACTTGCACTGACTCAATGATCTGAGGATGGAAAATCCAGGATCCTGGGTATCACTTGGTAGAGATCATCTTTCTGAAGACTTTACATCAGGAAATGTTGTTCTCAACCAGTCCTATACATTATTCCCACTGTTAATGGTATCAGAGGAGTTGTGGTAGATGGATTTTGGCTGTTTATAACTTCAAAGTTTTGGGTCTGGCATAAGCAAGTGTGTTGCCCAGGAAAAGCTACTGATAACAATGTAAAGAAGAAAATGAGAATCTTAAATTCTTCCTAGAAAATTGTGAGAAGATTATTATTGTGTTACCCAACAATTTAAGGTCTGTTAGACCTATTAGGAAATTAATACATGTTCCTCCAGAGCATTGGTAGTCACGCTGCCACTATACTTTCTGAACTTACAGTGTTTATAGTTTGTTGAGTACAATCACTTATGCTAATGGTGTTGTATTTGCTTATTTATGTAGGTAATTTTAAATGGAGCCTCTCACCATTGAACTAGGTGCTTTGCAGAAAAATTAAAAACATAAATTACATAAGCTACCTGCAGTGGATAGAGTAAGATAGGGCTGCTGATAAAAATGACCATCAGAGCATATAGCTGAGTTCTCTGAAACAAAACTGAAGCCAGAGAAATGGATACAAGTCAGGAGAGGAGAGCTGCTAGTCAGATGCAAAATTAAACAGTGACTGTCTGTACTTTCTTCTGGGTCCCAGCAGCAGTCTGTACCAGGCCAAAATGATTAATGGACTAGAAGTAGGGTTCTAGCAAATTTAATAATATATTTTCTGCATTTCCTGAATAGGTGTTTCTTCACTTTTCCTCAGGCTTTCTGCTCTAGATATGTTCTTGCAGGTTTGTCTGCTGATTTCATAACAATGCAAAGGGAATATTTCTTTCTGCTACTGTGGGCAGGTGATCTGGCTGCAGGAAAGAGCTTTGTAAGGCAGAGCAGCGTTATATGTAGAACCCTGTTTTTGTAGTCTTTTATACCTGTGTAATGTGTGTGATGTGCCTAGAAGGCTGCTAATGTGAAGGGGAAAAAAACCCAGCAAATTCAAATCTGTGGGTGGTAGGCTACTGAGAAAGAAAACTCTTTGGTCTTTACATATGTAATTCTATTTCTGTGGAGCAGACTGAGATGAGAGGCCCTAAAATAATTCTGAAAACCCAGAGGGCTCTTATAGTGCTATGTGGCTGCCATGATTTTATTTTTATTGGTTAAATTTTTCTCCGTTTTGCTAGCATACCTTTTAAACCCAAGTTTTATAAGAAATTCTGGTTGAGAAGTTTTTCAGCCATTTTCACATCCTCTTGATGCTGAGCTCCACATTTAGAGGACTTTGGACATTCTTTTCTATCCTCTTACTTCATGACACGGGGTAAGACTGGTCACATACTATTATTGCCCAGAGAAGAGTAACACTTTAAGGAGAAAAGATATACTGCCATTCATCACCGTTTTCTGTAATCTTCAGTGTTTTTCCTGCTTGTTTTCTATCCAAAGTATTTTTTTCTCATATCATAGACTTCATTGGTTTTACCTGACTGTTTTAACTCCTTCACCCCTCTTCACTGATTTCACTGTCAGGCACTTCACAACATATTTTCCAGTTAAAACAACTCTATGAGCTTGCTTATGTCTTGATATTGTCTATGTGAAATAGACTGTCAAATCAGCCTTGCTGCTTCTGAAGAGCTGCTAGAAAAGCAGCAGCCTTCAGCTTCTTGCCTGGTGCCTGCCTTGAAAAAATTTGACAAGGATGCTTTGGACATGAGAATTGTGTAATGGCAGCAGATGTTAAAACAATACTGTGCATTGAATAAGCTATTAACCAAGTAGTAACAAGACAAACACCAGAACAGGATTTAAGATTCCAGCTTTTTATGCCTCCATGGGACTCTGTGGTGTGGCATCTGGGCCTATATCTTATGTCTGCAAAAAGACTTGCCTCTCTTGTCTGCAAGAGGAATGCTGCTTGTATTGACTGTGAACTTGTGAGATTGTGGGTGTTAAAGCCCACAGCAGTGAGTTGTGCTCCCAAGAGAAAACCTGACATAGTCTCTGTAAATATTAGGAGAGTTGTGGTATCTCCCTTTTTGTTTTTGAATGCTTCTGGGTTGACAGTACTAGCAAAGAGCACTGTAGCTTGTTATTAGGCTCAAATGGGCATTTTGCTTGACTGCCTGGCTTGGCTCCTGAGACGTGGCATACAGCAGCATCCTGCTCACTTTTTTCCCACTGGTTGTAGTTATGTGGGTCTATTTCAACTTCAGCTGAGAAACTCAGTGTTTATTTTTCCCTGTTCCAGAGGTCTCTGAAACCTCCTCTCATCAGTCGTACTGATTTGAAATTCGACATCATCCTCAGGAAGAGCTTGAGGTAGAGATCCTTCCAGAGGTTGTGCATGGCAAAAAGTTCTCCCTATCCTCCACAAAATGCTGCAATTATCACTGGCATTTGGATTTATGATCCTCTGTGAGTTTTTATTGTGCTGATTTGCTTCTAACAACGGGACAAAAAATTACACCAACAACAGAGAATTGATGTTGGATAATCAGGGGCAAGAGAATGTATGAAGTAGAAAAACATGAAGTAAACCCTATGTGTGCATGTCTAGCATGTAATCCCCAAATATATTTTCCTAAGCAGTCTTTTCTACCTGATTTGGGCCACGGGTATGAAGCTTCAGTTTTTTCCTCGAGCGTGCCACTAACCGTTGGTCGAGACTTGGCCCCTAAAGTACCTTTTTTATCCAATTATTATTAGTTATATGGGAAAGAAGTACAAAGTGGAGAAAGAAGATGCACATTTGCTCTGTCTCTTCCAGTTAGTTGATGTGATACTGGAATATACATGAGCTTCCTTGTCTCAGTCTTGCACAATAAACACTGTGGCTCATTTTGTAATGGCATTTTAGCTATTCTGGGGATTCCTTTTAACTCTCCTAGTGTGTTTGGTCTTATCCTTCGTTGAACATGGAAAACAAAGTCACAAACATTTGTGTGTTCAAGAAAACCTGTTCTCCCCAAACCTTTCCTGTTCAGAATTTGGAACAGTTACCTTTGATGTTTTCTTACTGTAGTAATTGCAGACTCATAATACTATGAGGGAGTTGTACCCCTTTGCAGCAGTTGCAATATCAGTCTTAATCTTTTTCTGCCTAAATCACTGGAATTGGTTTGCTGCCAAGCACAGGGAGAAGTGCACTGTTGTTCTGGTAGAATATTTTATCGCACAAATTTCTGTAATATATAAAGCTGTTTTTCATAGTGGGTAAATAAATTGATGTGGTGTCTGGGTTTTTATCCAGTGAGAATCGATCCAGACTTTTCTTCCTTTTGTCCCTGATTTTGAATTTAATTATCTACATGTAAGCATCTCCGATTGATCGCACAATATAAATGCCATGCAGCTTTGAGCACAAAGGATTGGATGGTAGCAATTGCACTGTTTACATTATTTGATAATACCTGTAAGTCTGTATGTGTAAATTACAAGGGATCCACATCCTTCATGAGAAATGTTCACTTCAGTTTTACAGCCTATTCCACATGCACAAAGCCAGAGAGTCTGTACTCCTGTAAGTGGTCTCTGATTTCTTTTGATGACTTCTGTTCAGTTGTCAGAAAGTATTCCTATATTTTTGTACCCACTGTAGTTTGGACATGCTGTAAGAGGTAGACTATTCAATTTAACTTTTGCACTGAAATCTGTGCAGGTGTTATGCATTTTGGGATGCATGAGGGTGTGTTGCCAGTACCAAATATATATGACAGCCTTTTCCTGTGTTCTCCTTATCTTTCATAAACTCCTCATACGACTTGCCCTCTGGACCCTTCACCAGCTTTATTGCCCTTCTCTGTACTTGCTCCAGCACCTCAATGCCAGTCCTGATGTGAGTTTTGGCACTGTTCATATACAAGTTGGTCAGTTAATTACCTTATTTTAACTATCTTGGGTTGAGATGGGTATCTAAGGTGGGTAGCATAAATCTACTTTTTTAGGGATGACTAGTGTATGTTTAGGTGTTAAACTTAGGTGAAGTGACTCCAGTCCCAGAATCTAAAAAATATTATTTGCTGTATGTATTTCTGATGGTATAATTGTATTTGTTGAAGAAAATAGGCATTTTATTAAATGCCTGCTCCAGAATGTGGTAACTTTTTAGTTATGCAGAACAGAAGAGCAAAAGGAGAGAAAGAGGATGATAAGAAAGGAATTTTTTTTTTAATGACAGATAGAGATGATTAAGCCAAGATCGATCTTGGCAACTGTCATTACTGCTGTACGTCTAAAAGTGGCAGAAATAGTCACTTTACTATATTGCAGTAACCTGAGAGGAGCAGTGACTTGTGCAAAACAGTCTACTTCTGAGAAAAACAAGAAAATGTTATGGAATCTTCAAGGCAAAGCTTGTCTGTGTTTGTGGGAAACAGTCATCCCGAGCACCAGTACTGCTAGTTAAGGATCAAAGACAGACACTTCATTGCAGTCAATGGAAGCTGAAAGAAGTTGGTAGATTTAGGACCACTCGTGCCTCCTTTCATGAGGAAGGAGAGGAGAAAAACAGGGCTGTTCTCTGTCACTGTATTTCTTTTCCACCCAACTCTTGGGGCAGTAAGTTTCCCATAAACAACTATGTTAGGGTTAATCTTAATAACTGCATATAGTTAGTCTTAATAACTTAATAACTGTGACTGGAGACAAAATGTTGTGCGCACTCTGTCCTTCAAATGTTACACGATTGCTACGTTATTCAATTTGGAGTCCAACCTTAAAAAATCTTTTGCTCAGAAAATTGGGAGCCCAGCCTTTTGCTCAGAAAAAGCAGGTGTAACAAGGAAGGTGTAAAACTAGAGTTTCGTTCCTCTTCACGCAGCTACTTAGAGCTTTCTTTTGCAGAGGCTGTGAAATAAGTTTAGTAAGAGACTCTGTGAAATAAGTTTAGTAAGAGACTATGTAATTCTCAGTGCAGAGCTGATGGTTTAAGTAGCAAGGTGGGACTATATGGCAGTACCATGCGTCCCTCTGCTGAATAAGTGAAAATGGAAAGAGCTCTTAGTTGCAAAAGCCTGTTCATTGGTTTTTGGGTTTTTTTTCTGTGCTGTAGCCCCTTTAGGGGAGAACAAGTGTTACATGCCTGTTCTTTAGCTTTTTTTGAATTTACAGATTTTTGGAACAATTAAAAATCATTGGAGAAATAAAATTATTGAATGCATATTATAAAAAAAACTTGTAAGACAATCAGGCACTGTCATTCTTACACACAGTACCATATAGGTGTAAAGCTTTCCCTCATAATAGAGTTGTGGCAAGAGTTTAGGATACTTTAAAATGTTCTTCCCTTAACTGAATATACTAGACAGCTTTTTAATGATGGTGTAAGATGAAGCAAAGGGCTATTGTTTTGCAGTTACCCTTAGCTGTACAAGCCATGACAGGGTAAAACTTTTGCCCTGGCTCTCAACAGTGCAAGCCAGGCTTCAGTGTTAAAAATTAAACCAAGAGGTCTGTCTGCTCACTTCTTACTTTCACAAACAACTTCCTCACTGCAAATGAAGCCAGCAGGTATGGGAAAGAGGAAAGATAACCTCACCAGTACTTGGGCTCCTAGCATGGTTCTTAGCTGAGGCTACAACTCAGCCCATGGTAATAAAACAGGGAAAGCTTCAGCTGAATCTTTTATTTGCACCAGACAGTTCTCTTATCAGAACCAAAGGAATTGATATATATAATGAATTCTACATATGTTTTGGCCTATTTAAAAGGATTTTATTTTCTCAGAAGTCTGGGAAGGAAATTTAGAGAGGGAATATATTTCTCACCTAAAACCCCCACTTATTAGAGGAAAGTATTTAGACAAGTCAGTGTGAAGGAGCCCCAGCTACAGTGGCAAAATGCAGAATAGAAATTGTTGCAAGGAATTACACCCTCTCCAGTATTCTGCCTAATTAGCATTAGGTGTGTTTGTGCATGTAAATACAAGCTTCCCTTGTGTATACTTTGCTGTTCACACTCAGAATTAAATTCATCCATGGGACAACTACTAATGTGCCAGCTGCATTGTTAGTATATTTAATGTACTTTAAAACATTGTAAAGCAGGAATGCACTTCAGTGAATAATAAATACTGGAGAGGAAGGGGAATACGTTGATTGTAGTCTCATTAACATACATCTGCCTGAGGTGTTCTTCCAGTGGTAAAATGTGGTAGTAGCAGAATGTTGTCCAGCTGCATTGGTGGTGATCCACAAGCCAGACTATTAAAAATGCAGGTTTAGGGTATGTGTGAAGACAGAAACCAGACATGTGATTCTGTAGGTAATATACTCAACACAGCAGTGTAAAAGAAACTCAGCATGGAGTCATAGAATCTTAGAAGGGTTTTGGTTGGAAGGGCACTTTAAGATCACCCAGTTCCAATACCCCTCCCACGGGCAGGGATGCCTTACGCTAGAGCAGGTGACTCAAAGCCCCATCCAGCTTGACTTTGAACACTTCCAGGGCTGGCGCATCCACAACTTCTCTGGACAACCTATTTTAATTCAGCAAGTGTACACTTCAATGAGTTACTGAAATTTAATTCTGTTAGGTTAAATCCTCCAAACCTGAATAGCCATTGTGCTACATAATTAAAACACTCTCTTCTTGTAGTTGTGAGTGAGGTTTCTATATTGAAGCTGCTTTGCTTTCTATAGTTGGCTAGGTCAAACTTTGAAGTAATCTGTTTCTTCAGACCTTTTTGAGATTTTTGTGTGACATTGTCCCTTGAATGTAGCACAAGATACTCAGTTGATCATTATTGTTATTGGTAATATATCTTAAAAGTTTGCAGTTGCTAGATTTTGTAATATTCCAGGTATTACAAATCTTCTGTGAGATTAAAAAACATTAAAAAATCACTTACATTAGAAGTTAGAGAGCTAATCATAGATTTGGAGTTTGCAAGAATTGGAATTCTTCCTGATAGACCAAATTATGTGGTGTTAGGGCTCTGTTTTAGCTTTTTGGAACCTGTTTCTCTCTGTGTAAAATGTGAAGATAATATCTCGCTGAGTTAGAGAGGTGTTTTGAGGCTTAATAAGAGGATATTTTATCATTGTAAGATACTTGAGTATAAAATAATATATTGGATTTAATTTTAGAAATATGTGCAGGCAAACTTTATCACGATCAGTATTATAAAAGGAGTGTGTCTTTCATCTTTGGGCAGTTCAAGACCAAGGTTGCAGATTGACAATTTCTTAGAATAAATATCTTATGCTTATACAAGTAGCACATACTCCTTTTGATGGTTTGCTGTGAAATAAATGCTCCTAAAATTCTGTAAAGGCTATACACAAGTGCAGTTAACAAGACCTAGGGCCTTGTCAGTACCCAAAATTGCTCTCTAAGTCATTTGAGAGTGTGCTATGTCCTTGCAAAGCATGACACATACAGTTGATGTTTAAGCTCAGTTTGTATTGATGTTTTTTTTGTTCGTTCTTGTGAAATCTGTGGGGAAGGGGTGTTCACAAGCAGCAATGCTTTTGCCATCATGATAGTCCTTCTGAAATAGCTGCCTGAAGTGAGTAAGAGTGTGATGCATGAGGTTTCTGGAAATGAACCACTATTTTCTGAGTTCCCAGACAGTGGTCTAAGTGTCAGACCTTGTTCTCCTAATTTTGTCCTTTAAGCTAGCAAAGTGTATACAGTTTTTACTTTATTTTAATTAAACCTTTAAAATAACTGTATTCAAACCGGTATACTTTTGAGTAGGACAAGATATGCAAAGTGTTGATGTTGTTGGTTTTTCTTTTTTCCGATCTGTGAAATTTGTGCCCACTGCTCTGTATGTGCATGAATTATTTGGCTTTATAGAGTTTGCTAGTTTATGGTGATGCTGACTGGGAGGATCATTCTTGTTACTGGTGCTGCTGAAATGCACTACATCTTTTTTGTAGTTGTTAAAAAAGGAAAAAAAAAACCCAGCCTACAATAGGCCTTTTTTGTACTTTTGTTCTTTTTCCCCCTCTTATGTGGTGGGGAGGGTACACAGTTAGTTGGGAAATATCTCTGAAAACTTACGGTTATGAAGAGTGATACAAGTTAATAATTGACAGCCACACTGCAAGTAACAATGGCTTCTTTGTGAGCTAATTTGCAGTGTCTCTGTGACCTGGGCATTTTGGTCTTGGCAATGAGATGAGGTCAGCGTCTTGTCACTATGACCTTGTGTACCTTGATTTCAATTATTTAGTCCACTGATTGGATATGCTTTCTTCTCCTTTCATGTTCTTACCCTTCAAAGGGTTGAGGCAGCTTGCATTGATAATTTCTAAATAATTCAAGTCTGATTGCACACATTGTGAAAATTGATGGATTTTAAATTACACACATTTGTAACTAAGTTCAACTCACAGATGGCTTGGATAGATAAAAAGTGAACCTAATAACTTATTGAAGAGGAAAATATGTACAGTACCATTCTAGCATTTATGTAGCTTTTTGGGGGACTTCAAATGTGTCATTTGCAATGCCCAGGCTTTGTTCAAAAGTATTTTTTCTCCTGTGAAGCTTAAGTAACTTTATATCCATGAGCTTGACATCTGTTCTGATATCTATCTGAAAGATTCAATCAGTAAAAGATTAAAGGATAGCAACTTTCTTAATGCAAATCTATGTACAAATCAAACTCATGGAAAACAAGTCTTGTTTGCTTGAGACCTTTTTCTGAGTTTAATTGGGAGAAAGAACTCTTGACATAGTAGATTTTTGATAGGCATTTGACTTATCACTGCACCGATTTTCTTGGTTTTATTTATGTTTTAAAGGTTCGGCACCCAGACATGAAAAGCAGATTTTCTTTCTACAGAATAAAGATCTGTAATTTGGAATGAGTGACTCAAAAAGGCTTGAGATGCTTGGATAGAACTGACATATGCTGCACTTCTGCTGCTAGCATAAATAAACAGGGGGGATTTTAGTCAAAAGAGATTGTTCAGCCAGTTGAGGAAAACTGACTTGTGCATGTACCAGAAAGAAAGGATGCATGTAAAAAAATTGTAGTCTACATTTTTGAATGTTTTCTATGTAGACAGTTAAATAGCAGCAGAGAAGGTTGAGTTTACAGGCCAGGAGACAGTATCTGAGATGCAAAGGAACGGTGGCATGGACTAAAATACGTTAAAACTTTTTTAACAAGTAGTTAAGATACTCCCATAGAACACGCACGTTTATGAAAACATGTTTTCTAAGATGGGGAGGCACCTTAGAGACGCTGACATGTTTTTTATTGTTTTCTGCCACTAACAGTGGAATTCAACGGATTTTAGTTCCCACAGAAATCAAGAAAAATGCATATGAAGAAAGATAATGTTCAGTTTAAGCTTAATCCACACCATATAAAAATGTGTCACATCAAACAGTGAAATGTGCAAAGCTTGTTTGTAAGTTTACTGAAAAGGTCAAAATCTCAAATCACCTGCTTAAACCTCTTATCAAAAAAAGCCTTATCTTATAATAATTCATTTTTTTTCTAATGTTTTTCCTCGAATTACAATAAGTGGTATATATAGAAATATACTATACTGCTGAAAGTTGGTCCTCTGAAATTAATTGTAGAATCACAGAATCACCATGTATTCTGAGTCGGAAAGGATCCACAAGGATCATCAAGTCCAACTCAGCCCTGCACAGGACATCCCCAAGAGCCACACCATGTGCCTGAGAGCATTGTCCAAACACTTCTTGAACTCTCTCAGCCTTGGTGCTGTGACCACTGCCCTGGGGAGCCTGTTCCACTGCCCAGCCATCCTCTGGGTCAAGAACCTTTTCCTGATAGCCAGCCTAAACCTCCCCTGACACAACTTCAGGGCATTCCCTCGGGTCCTGTCACTGGTCACCACAGAGAAGAGATCAGTACCTGCTTTTCCTCTTCACCTTGAGAGGGTGTTGAAGACTGTGATGAGGTCTCCTCTCAATCTCTTCTCCAGGCTGAACAGACCAAGTGACCTCAGCCATTCCTCATATGGCTTCCCCTCAAGGCCCTTCACCATCATGGTGGCTCTCCTTTGGATGCACTCCAACAGTTTAATGTCTTTTTTATGTTGTGGTACCCAAAACTGCCCCCAGCACTGGAGGTGAGGCCGCCCCAGTGCAGAGCAGAGAGGGACAATCCCCTCCCTTGCCCAGCTGGTGATGCTGTCCCTGATGCCCCCCAGGACACGCTTGGCCCTCCTGGTCACTGCTGACTCACGGTCAAACTTGCATTGACCAGGACCCCCAGGTCCCTTTCCATGGCACTGCTTTCCAGCATCTCCTTCCCCAGTCTGTCTGTACACCCAGGGTTGTTTCATCCCAGGTGCAGAATCCGGCACGTTCCCTTGCTGAACTTCAGACAGTTGGTGATTGCCCAGCCCTCTTAATTTGTCGAGGTCTCTCTGCAGGGTCTCCCTTCCTTCATGGAGTCAACAGCTCCTCCCAGTTTTGCAGCATCTGCACAGTATCCTTCACAGTCCGGTGTCCAAGTCTTTAATGAAGATGTTGAAGAGCACAGGGCCTAAGAGGGAGCTCTGTGGAACCCCACTAATGACAAGTCACCAGTCTGTCTCCCCATTCACTATAACCCTTTGAACCCAACCCATGGACCAGTTGCTCATGAATTGCATGATGTATTTATTCAGATGTGTGCTGTCCTGTCATTTTGTCCTGGAGGATACTGTGAGAGATGGTATCAAAAGCTTTGCAGAAATCTAGAAAGATTACATCAACTGGCTTCCCTTGATCAGCTAGGTGGGCTATCCTGTCATTAAAGGAAATCAGGTTTGATAGCAGGACTTTCTCTCATGAACCAATGACTGGTGTTTTTCAATGTGTTCCAGGGTAATCTTCTCTATAAATTTACCTGGCACTGAAGTGCAACTGACAGACCTGTAGTTTCCAGGGTCCTCCATTTTGCCCTTCTTGAAAACTGGGACAACACTTGCGAGCTTTTCAGTCAGCTGGGACCTGTCTGGATTCCCAAGACCACTCAAAAATCTTTGAGAAAGACTTTGTGGTGACATCAACCAGTTCTTTGAGGATTCTTGGATGAATCCCACCAGGTCCCATAGATTTGTAGGGATCCAGCTGGAAATTAATATTGTTTTTGTATGGCCGTCAACAAAAAATCTTTTTCACCAGGAAAGATACTCTCTGTCTGTTGCTGAAAGTTAAGGAAAGCTTCTGGATTTAGGAAGGCTCTTTGCAGATGGCTGTTGACAGAAGAAAAAAAATAAATTTGTGATGACTGAAAGTCCTGTAGCATTCTGTGGCAAATGACAAGTTCTTAATGCCGTGGAGGTCATGACAACTTTTCTACTCTAAAACAATGTACCTCTGTGAGACTTTAGGCTTGACCTGACATGCTTTTTAATAGAAAAGTCAATAAGTGGAAAAATATCAGTATCAAATGACACCCTGAAAGCATTATTTAAGGTCCCGAGAGTACCATAGCTCTTCCCTTTGCATAGGAGGTGACAGGTCACAGTGCACTCTTAGGAAACATTTTCCCTCTTAACCACATATGATCAGTAAGATTTTCTCTTGTTTTATTTTTAAAAAACTTCTGTAAATGCCTCTCTGGGTAGCATAATGGAATCATTCAAGACAGAAGGAAGACCTGGGCTGGGAAAGGGGAAGTGTTTGAATTTCAGTACAATTTGACTTCTAGTGGCTTTGAGCAAAAAGGTAAGAAGTTGTCATCTTTGCAAATGAAGGTGTCGCATATCCATTCAAATGTTTCTGTTTTCTAATAAGGTCTCTTTACATGAGGTGAGTTTTATAATTTACGCCTTATGTCACGTCCAAATTACATGTTATGAAAATCATATTTTTTCCTATTGCATCAGGAGCTGTAAGTAGTCAGTCTCTTTTGATTCCTGAGGAGGATATCTGTTGGCTCAACTTGAATTGAAAACATCTTTCAATCATTATGTGGACATGTCGTCTCAGAATGACAGAGGACTTCCATTTCCTCAAAAGAATTTCTAGTTTTGTATTTGGGAATAGTGATTTTGAAGTCCATGTTCACTCATAACCAATGTACATGTGATCCATTGTCTAAGTAACAAAGAAGATAAAATACCTTTGAAATTTGGAGAGTTAAGACTTGCCCATGTAATGAGATTACATTTTATGTGTCTGTACAGTTTTTTATATATTTACAGCAGTGCAGTGATCTCTTTCTGCAAGGAACAGATACATCTCCATCTTCATGGAACACTGAAGTCTAATTGCCGGTGATAGGAGTATTGGATATTGAAAAGTTCTGTATTATTTTTACTGAGCTCTGAATAAGAGCTCAGAGTTGCAGGTGGAATTTCCAGTGAGTTAGTTTTGCCACATAGACTTGCAATGACTGCCAAGACATTTTGCTCACTGTGCACAATAACCCAAATACAGACTGAGATATTTTATTAATTTGGGGGTTAATACAAACTGCCTTTTGTCAGTGCCATGAATGTTAGTGATTTTTGGATCTGGCACTTGAGCTGAAGTCCGTGCCACCATGCTTACTCATTTAAAAGTTACATGTTGCCTTGGAACTATTTATAGGACTACTGTCTTTTTCTAAAGAGAGAAGGATTGATGCATATATCATCCTTGACCTCCTTTTAACATTTACTGTAATTTTCAAGCTGCAAGACAATGGTGGCCTTGTGACAGGTTTTTATATATTGAACAATCACAAAGAACATGGCTGAGTTTTTATCCAATTGAAATCAATACATCTTGTCTAGTTTACGTCATTTGCTAGTATTTAATCATCTACAAGCAAGTCAAATTGATTACACAATATAAGAGCCTTATAGCTTTGAAGCAAAATGACTGAGCCTATAGATTTGGCTAGGATAGCTATCAATGCTGGTGGCAAAATTTAATTAATAAATTAATATTTTTGATTGGGAGGAACAACTTTTAATAACTTTGAAGGACTTGATACAACTGTAGCTTGAAACTAAAATTCATCATGAGAGCCAAAATCGTTGCTGGGGTTTGGTTTTTTCAATCTTTTGTCCCAAGTTCTTGGTTATCAAAGGTGCTTCCTCACGTATATATCTTCCCTGTAATTTGGAGGTAAAGAAACAGTCTTACAGTTTTGTACATTATTTCAACTTTTGTGATTATTGATGGAGGAGATTTTAAGCTTGGGATAAAAACAGAGCAAAGTATCTGGGAATATATGCCCAGGTAAAAGGTTGAGTGAGTGCTTTTTGCAACGAGAAGTGTACAACTTGCATGCAGAGTATGTACATGCATATCTTGCATGAAATCTCTTTAGATGCTGACAGAAATCCATCAGCTGACTAGGAAAAAAAAAAAAAAGTAGATCTTTCTCCTAAGAAGACATTTCACGGCTCTTTGTTTCATATTTTTTTAGAATGAAGGTGAAAAGTAAAGTTGGGCAGGTTAAAACCTAAGTGTATTGAAAGGAGAGAAAGAATAAAGGATGTCTAAAATGCCAGTGCAGCAAAATTAAGGATATTTCAGAGGGAAACAGATCTAAGAAGGAAGGCAAATTCTTGGTTAGGTAACAGATGTTTTCCCTCAAGGATAGTGATGGAACAGAGGCACCAGAGGGGGCAAAAAAAAAATCTAATGAACAGCAAAGTTTCTTGTTTCTTCTTTTTCCTTCTACTCCCAATGTCAGAACAATGTCTACAGAAGTGTGACAAGAACTGTCACCTTCTTTGATATTGAAACAGCACCCAAGAAAACAGATAGCTAGTTTTTAAATTTCCATGTAGGATGAGAGGAAATTCTCCCAATAATTAGACGACTAGATCTATCAAGGGAAGCTCAGCACAGCTGAGTACTGTGCATGTAGTTGAGCTGCCTTCAAAGGCAGTGTTGTGTGTGCCAACATTTATTGTTTTCTCCTTTCCATTGCTGCATTCAAGAAAAGCAGCAGGAAAGTGCTTTACTCCCTAGAATTCTCACTAGAGTAGGATAACAGTAGAATGTTCATTAGAGATAAATCAGCATGTTCATGTTGTGAAGGTTAGTTATGAACTTATTGTACCTTTGGTACTAGACTAGGTATGTAATGAAGATTACTTCCTTGCACAGGCTTCCTTATTGCAGTTTCTACCTAAGGTCAGGCTGTGTGCTGACTTGCAAGAGAATTGAATAAATCCATTTAACATGAAATTACAGACTTTGACATTTGGCTGGCAGAGAGGTTTTCTAAAAAGATGTTGCCAACACATCAGTCAGTTTCCATGCAATAAATACATTGTTTCCAATATTTGAGAGCCCAGAAATTTATCAGAATAAAAGGTCATCTCCAAGTCACAAATGGAAATATAAATTTGATTGTATATGTCTTTTTCCTTTTTTCCTTTGTTTCCTCATTTTTATAAGAGCAACTAGGTAGCACAACAGTAAGTTGGGAGCCAAATTTGCCCTTTGACACAGATTTCCTGTTGGTTATAAACCAGTTGGAGCCATATGACTGTGAAGTTAAAGCATGGTTTTTTTATGTTTGTGCTGTTTTAATTTAGGCTATGATCCTGCAGTCATTTATTCAGTAAAAATTCCCATCAAATTGAACAGCAGCATGAGGATCAACAGTGGCAATTTTCTCTTAGTAGGGCTTCCAGCAAGAGGCTGCCTGCTGCTCCCAGCCGTGGCAGAGTGCAGCCTCACGCTGCTCACGGGACTGAGCGGCTGTGATCACATTACATCCACCCAGCAGTCTTTTCACTCGCTGCCCATAAAGTGACAATGGATCAATTTTAAACTGACCCCATTGACTTCTAAAGCCCTTGCTGTAGAAGGAGCTGATTTTCTGTAAGCCTGCCCCATTCCTTTGGCTCTTGAGTCCTCTTAGTTTTTTTCTAGTCAGAGGTTGTTGGTTGGCAGGCATTCTGTTATTGTGGCCACAGTGGTTTTGTAACTTGTTTATTCTCAAACGTCTCTTTGAATTTTTTCTCCTGCCATTTTTTTAAAAAATGTTGTGTGAATCCAAATTTTTGACACAGCCTCCTTCTTCTCCCCAGCATCAGTTCAGTTTTAGTTGTTCTTCTACAAAGGAGCACCAATGTCCCACCTCCTTACAGCATTTCATAATGATTTTGCCTAGTTTCCCTTAGGAAATACAGAGTCATACAATAATTCAGCTTGGAAGGGACCTCTGGAGTGGGTTGTGTCACCAAACAGGGATACCTTCCAAGCTAGGTTAGGTTGTTCAGGACTGTGTCCAGCTGAGTTTTGAGTTATCCCCAAGGATGGAGATGACGCCGCCTCTCTGAGAAACCTGTTGTGGTGATTGGCTCATGGGGAAGACTTTCTTCTTCATGTTTGATCAGAATTTTCCTGCTGCATCTGTGATTGTTGCCTCTTATTCTGTACTGTGTATGTCTGAGAAGAGTCTGGCTTTGTTTTGTCTATAACTCCCCTCTCTGTCATTAATTAAGGCAGTAATGAGATCTCCTGAAGCCTCCCTCCTCTAGGCTGAGAAAACTCCATCTTTCAGTCTTTCTTCATAGGACACATTCCTCAACTTCCTGGCCATTTTAGTGGGCCACTGTTGAACTCAATGCAGTTTACAAAGACTGAAGACACAAAACTAGACACAGTAATCCTGACATCTTTTGAGTGCCAGGCAATAGGATAACCACTGGAGCTGCTATCCATGCTATTAATGGTACTGCCCAGGATGTGGCTGGAATTCCACACAAGTGCTCTGGTTGCTCACATTCAGCTGGAGATTAGTGTCTTGCTTTCTATGCAAATTAGGTACCATGCACTAATGATATGCCCATTCCTCTACACCTTTCTGGAATTGGGTTGGAGGACCTTGGGGGTCTTTGGTGATCTTGATCCCACCTAGTGGGTCAGGCTTTGGTTGACAGTCTGTATCCACTTCTCAGCCTCATTCCTGCGCCTGCGTTGTACTGTGCTGTGCTCGTCTCCAGAATCCAGAACAAGGATGTTTGTCCCAGAGAAGTGCAGTCCTACCTCCATATGGTCCCCCTATCCAGTCACATCCTGTTCTTTTTCACACTGTGTTATTACCAATAGTCCTTGCTTGGCTCCACAAGTATCCGGCCACTGGTGTTTGAGACATACACATTATCCCTCTTATCTTCTAGGCTTGTACACATGGGCAGACTGATATTTTGATTTGCATTTTCTTTCTGGCTTGGGAGTCCATTGTGATTAATACCACTGTGAGTAGTGGGAGAACGGTATATCCCTCTGGATATGGACAGCGTAATGTATAGATGCCCACAGTTCTGAGCACCTTGGAGGTGTGGAGATATTTTGACATGAGTTTAGATGTTACTGATGTTCTGGAAAAAGAAAAGAAGTTTACCAGAGAAGTGCAATGGATCTCAGTGCTGGTCAGTACCATAAGGAGACAAGTCCATAGATTGTTCTTTTGGAGAAGATGGCCTATACGTGATAAGGTATTTTTTTCTAGGACTCTTAATTTTTTGGCCTGTTTAGTTGCTCTGGAAGTTTTCCAGGCCTCTTGGCTACATATACATGTGCTAAAATGGGCTCTACAGGCACAATAGCAAAGCTTAGCATCTTTATGAACCTTTTTATTATTACTTGAGGGAAATAAATGGCTGTTTGCATTATGCATGAGCATGCTGTGGCACTGCATTACTCTGTCTTCCATTAATATGTCTTGTTCTCTTTCTTTATCAGCTAATGCTCATGATAATTTCAGGGGTGCATCTTAAAGCTCAAACAAATGAATATCATAACCCAAACAGGTGGAAGAACATGATATTAGGCTTTTGCATATTCTAATACATGAAACAGCCAGCCAGATAGTTATGTTTTAACAACATTATCAAAACAGAGATATATCTGTGTAATAAAATTTACTGTTGCTGTAACCATTACACTTAGAATGATTACATGATTATAATAAAAATGCAGTGGTTATTTGCTACATTAATTAGCTGTTGATTTAATGTTACACAAATGTGATTCCTTTCAAGTAATCATCTTTCTTGCTGACATTTCTGAATAGGACTACCAATTAGTTAAACATGGGTAAATAGCAGTGCTGATTATAGTTAAGCCACAGCAGAAAACAGTGGAATAAGGCCTCGTAATTTTAAACTTTTAATATGTTCGTTTCCAGGCCATGTTGTTAATACAAACTTTTGATGCATTAACAACACCTTTTTAAATAAATATACACCTTTGATATTCACTACACAGCCAAAGTTGCCAAAGAAGGAAATGTTCTCTCTCTATGCTGAACTTTTCTGTAAGATCGTGTATTTCTGTATCTCCCAGCAAGTCCAGCTGCCAAAGCCCTTCGTGAAATACTTAGTGGTTTACCCTACTCCGTCTCATGGTGAAATTGAGGGAGACTTTTTTTTAGTGGTTTGGAATTTGTCACAATGTCAAGATGTCTCTGTAAGTGTTGAAAAACTTTTTCCTTAATGAAAAGCAAATAGTATGATCCAAACGTGAAAACGTGTACAGCTAAACTGTCTTCTTCCTTGACTTTCTAACTGTCAAACCTCCTTGAAACTCAGAACACACAGCTTACCCTGTGCTAGTGGAGTTGTTTCATAAATCTTCCTCATAATGAGGATGCTTGTAGAATCCCTCTGCCTCTTGCTTACCTGTGCAAACCAACGCCACACCCTCAAATGATGTTTTCAGTGGGGTTTATTTCCGACAACTTGTGCTTAACTTGCTGGACTTGCATGATTTCCATCAAGAGCAGTCCTGAGCTTAGGTAAAATTTATGACAATAAAATGACATGTTTACAAAAAATGACATGTTTAATCACATGTAAATACTTCATTGGTTGAATCTCTTAAATAAAAAGTAGATTCCCTAATTAAAGTGCCTTTTTTTTTTTCTAGTGATTGTGTAACAGTCACTGGAGGTCACTTGGAGGTTAATAATATGTGGTGTTTACTCTAGGCATTTTTTACACAAAAGATTTTTGTGTGCCATGTCTTGTACAGTTTTCCTTCATATAGCTTGCTATTTTCTTGGCTGCTTCCCTCCTATTTATATCAAAAGAACATACAATATTTCTTGTAGGACTCTCTCCTACATACAGATACATTTTTCTGTGTAAGACGTTTGCCTAATCAATAAACCATCAGTGCCATAAGACTGCAACTTAATGTCTTTAGAACTCTGCATGAGGGTTTTTTACATTTGCAAAACTATAATTAGTCAGGGCTTTTTTGAGGGGTATTAGGAGTTAAAATCAGCCAAGTTCATTCTCAGTTTGTTTAAGCAGCAACAAGCCAATTCAGTCAATCATGCCTACTGCTAAGCTGTTTCACAGAAAGCTATGCAAAGTGCAGTAAAAACATCCACTTTTTCCTTGAAAAATGGTTAAAAACTGTAAAAATTGTATTTCAGAGACTGATTAGGATGTGAACTTTTAATCTGCCTGCAAACTACACAAAGTGACAAGTTCTGGCTTCTGCAAATTTGTGGTGGCCTGTATTTAAAAATTCATTTGCTATCGTAACTCCTCATCTTGCACATGCAAAATCTACCACACATTTTGTATTTGGATTCAAATTTTTACAATACTCATACACCAAGGTGATACAAAGAAATTTGGGAAACTGAGAAAAAAATACACTAAAGAGCTCTTGTACAAAATATGGATTAGTAGCATATTTTCTTCATTGTTTTATTTGTTCAAAACAATATTTCCTCTGAAGGACTGACTGAGGAAGAAATATATACACACACATGAACCTCAGGCCATAGAAAACCCTTTACCTTGGATTTTATGTTTGGGAGACAGAGCTGAAGCCATCAGAAGGGAAAGAGGTGAACAAAAAGTAAATTATGATTTTAAATGCTTTGGTCTGGAAAGCTAGATCCACTGGCCTTTTGGCTGCCTTGTCTTTTCTCATGTAGGACTTGCAGATAGCTCTGGTGGTAGATGCCAGGAAGACCCACATAGGCATGGACAGATTTTAATAGCCTGCTCTTAGCCAGCTTAAACTTCCCTTCTGGTAAACAATGTCAGGCCTCCGTTCCAGAAGATAATTCCATTTATCTGTTACTGTCTGGACTAACACATAAGCATCCATTAAAATCTCAAGTCTCTGCTTCAGTGGGACACACACCTACATTTAAAACTAGGTATGTGTTTACCTGCTGTTCAGAACAGGGGTTTTTTTATTAGCAGGCTTTATTTTTAATTACACGAACAGAAAGACGAACAGCATGGGGGTGTTTAGTTTTTGGTGTTGTTTTTAATTTCTGACTCGTTTTATGTTCTTGTAACCTAAATATTTTTAGACAAGTGGTTTGCACTGTCAGCTTTGAAAAAAACCAGAAGCACATCCAGTTGGAATTAGCAGCTAGACTTCAAGTTCTTAATTATTTAAGACTTAGCTATTTTTATTTTTCTTGTTGTGTGACATATATCAAACCCATTTTCACACTTGCAAAGACGAAAGCAGTATCTACTTTGGGAGGCATTTTTGCTCTACTTCTGGCTTTCTTGTTTCTGTAAAGTGCAAAAGAAAACAGCCAAAGATATCAGTCATCCCTTGTACTTTAAATGTAGAGAAACTTAGGAACAGAAGGAGAAGGTGTTTGGTACATGGTGAAAGCCATGAAGTTCTTGAAAGCCATATTCATTTGTAAACCTCCAAGAACGCCAGTCCGTGTAATACTTCTTGGCAAAGTTTCATTGCTTTGCTGTCCCCATAGGGCAAAAGCTTTTTCTTCTATCCAATTTGATCCTCTCTCATTTCATTTAGCATCTTTTGCCCCACATCCTCATGCTGCACCACTGTGAAGAGCCTGTCTCTGTCTTCTTAATGACCTCCTCACAGGTAAGAGGAGGCTGCTGTTAGATCCCCCTGAAGTCTTCACTTTCAGAGGCTAAAAACCCTGCAGGTCGTGTGCTCAACCTTGATGTCCGTCCACTGAATTAGCTGCACTTGATCATTGTCTTTCCTGTGCTGGAGGCCTGAAAATGCAGTGCTCCTGATGACTGCTTCATAGAGGAGAATGGTGAGCTGTACTTCTGGTAATCCAGCCCAGGATGCTGCTTGCCTTCTTGGCTGTCAGGGCATCCTGCTGGCCCATATTCCCTTTTGTGGATGTATATCTTTTTCTGAAAGGGAATGTTACTCAATTACTGAAACTTTATAGAGCTAACCAAGCCCCTGTGGCAGGAGCTGGTTAACTACTTACACTTGGCACAATTGCTTGGCCTCACTCATCAACAAAGTGCTCTGTTATTCTTCTACTAGATGTGGCTGGTCCTGGAATCTGTAAAGGCTGTGTACTTTTGTCTGTCATATATGTGGTGAATTGTAAATGTTCTGTGCTCACATTCTCCCAGATGTGATACCTGCTAATCCCCAGTGACAGTGACCTGCTATTTTGAGCACGGAGTTGATGCATTATTGATTAATCCAGCTTAGACAGCACTTAAAGTGGTTGTACTCTAATTACATCTGCTGTCTAGAAATAATAGTTTAGCATTTCAGAGGCTTCTTGGAAGAGATGGCGTTTTCTTGTACTGCAGAATGCTTATTCTGATGGTATTTTTGTCTTATTAGAAAAAAAAGTGTATCTTTTAATGGAGTATTCTTTTAATCTGGTTGCTTTTATATAACAATAATTTATCATTAGTAAGCTTCTTTTTCCCTGTGGATGTTTTATTTTAGCAGTACAATTTTTTACTTCCAAAGAAAATAACACATCACTTGAAACCACAATACTGTAATCTCAAAATGAAGCTCCTTTAGTGAACCTTTTCCTTTCTGTGTGTCTGTGTATGATTTTTTGGTCAGTTACTCCTATTTTATTAATGCTGAATTCTTTTAAAATATTTTATCTTAGTAGTTTCTGGCTGTGCCCATTAGTATATTCTCTTGCTTTCTGACATTGAGAGCAGAGATGTAGCTAAGTTCCATGGTTTAAAAAATAGGTCTCTAGGTAACTTTCGCATAAAAATGTTTTATTTTCTTAATGGGTACTAATAAGTACCCCTTTAGCATCACGTTGATTGTGAAACATTTCAGATTGTACTGCTGATGGAAGTAGGCTTTATGTAGTAATTTGAAGAGAGGAGATCTATATTTTCACACATCCTCTATGTGATTTCTTGGGTGAATAATTTCAATAAAATTATCACCTAAGGTAAAATCAGTTTAAAATATAGTCAGTTATTGATTAAAAGACAGCTGAATGTGATAAAGTGTTATCAACATTAGTAGGTGCTACAGGTGTGTTACTTAAGCCTAAATTTCAGAAGTGCTACCAAATCAGGTGTCCAAAATCTTCATGTTTTGTATGCATTTTGGATTGCATTCAAACATTTAGGGTACAAATGTTTACCATACATCTCCTTTTCTTTGTGCTGTGGTAGTGCATAAAATACCTGATGCATACTGTGGTACTTGATGTGTTAGGTAGTGTCTGGGGAAGGTAGTCTCTCTCTTGAAAAATTTATTATCTAGGTTTAAGAGCAGGAGCTGCAGGTGGGCCCAGATGTTTAAGGGAGCATAGTAGACCCAGCAGACAACAGAGATCAATGTGAGAAGTTACAGTGGAAGTGCCGCACTTGTTGAAAGAAAATTTATTCTGGAGGGTAGTGGGGGTGGAATGCAACAAGGGAGACTTGTAATCAAATATCCATAAATGGATATTCTGCTAGTGGATGCTTGCTACAAGCTTTCACTAGAGCAGGAATGGGACCGTTTGAAAATGTGTAAGTGGTGAGGTTTGTGGCACAGGAGTCAAAACCTTGGCAGTGAAGAACAAAATTCCCTTTTGGTTTAGCTGAGATGGAGAGAGCTACTTGGGGGCAGTGAGTTGGTCAAAGTGACAAAAGGAGAAACTGTTTCTTGCAGTAGAATTTGAACTAACAGGGAATGGGAGAAGGGTGTCAAAGGCAGGGAGGAGCATGCAAAGGGAAATGTGTTATATTAGATATTTTGTCCGTGTAGACAGATGGAAACAGGCACGCCTTGGGACATTATAGTAGGTCATGTAAATGTAGTTTAGCTAAAGTTCAGAAGGATTTAAATTGGAATATACTTGTTTGTTCGTTTGTTTGTTTGTTTCCCTTCAAAAGACTTTATTGAAAGAAATTATTGAAATTAAATAATGCTGGTAATATGTTTGGGACAAGCTTTAGAGAAATAAATGTTCACACTCGTCAACATTTTCTTATCAGCCTTTATTTGGCAAAAATTTAGTGGAATTGCTAGCAAGAGTGTCAGTTTCTAATGTCTGAGATATGACACTTAATCACGTAAATGTCTAAATGTTACCACCCATACAGAGAAATGGCGAAGGGTTTAGCTCATGTGAGGGCCTCAGCCTGTAGCTTTCCAAGAATAGCAAAGGATCAAAGTGCAGTGTACCTTGATTGCTGCAGAGAGCAGTGGTTGCACAAGAGCACCAGGAAATGTACAAGAACATTACAATGTTTGTGCTTTTCTGACCTAGGTTTTTGAGCATCAGATGCCAAGTATTCTGCAAAAGCACAAAGGGAAAAGCGAGATCAAGGGGAGAAAAAAAACTCCTAAGTTGTTGAATTCCCTTCAGTTGTTCAGTTCAGTTGTTCAGTTGTTACTCAATATAATAAGTAAAAATGCTTATTGAGTTATTGTACAAAATATAAACCTTTTTAGGTTTACCTAAACCTTTTATGTATCGTGACTTAAAAGCAAACTTCTCTTTGGTTTCTCATTCAGAGTAAAATAACGGTACCTCTGTGGATCATAAAGGAATGCAACCTTGTGGCAGATGTATATTTTTTTCTTCCTTTGTAATATGGCTGAGCAATATCTGAGAATCACAATAAGCTTAATCCTCATGAGAACAGTAGGGACAATAAAGTCACAAATGGTCTCCATATGTCCATATGAAGTCTTATGCACTGAATAAAGTAGATATCACAAGACTGTAAGGTTTTTTCTTTCTCTTAAATAGACAGTCAATTGGCTTTGTCTGGGGAGAACATAGAAGCTCTGTTCCTTTGCATAATTTTTAACATCTTGGAAAGCTTTACAACTATTCTGGAGTAATCTTCTTTTTATTTACATGTCTTTTTTCCTAGCGTAAAGGGGTTTTTTCTTTGTCTGTGCATGCACACAGATGTGCATCTAAGCAAAACAAATTTTCTGTTTGATTTTGCTTTGTGCAGTCTGCCTGGTTGTAAAGTGTTTTTCAAGGCTGTGCTGGAAACCTTGCCAATTCTGCAGCACAGGCTTTCAGAAGGCAATCAGAGCCATCCTGAAATTCCTTGGGGAATGCAGTTTGTTCTGTGTGAATACAGCATCTCTCACAGTGGCATCCTGTGGGTGAGCAGAGCTTCGTGTATAGTAAAAGAATGCAAATAATTAAACAACAACAATGACCAAGTGTGTCTCTGTACTACCAGTTCATGGTAAGAGGATCTGAGATTTTGGGAGATGGTTTGGGTTTTTTTTTTTACGCTCAGTCCGTATCTTTTAATCTCACCATCACATGTTAGGTGAAGCATGAAGGCAATGGAAACAGTTACAGATTTGCTAAAATTTGCACTAAAAGTGCAATAATATTAAAAATATGAATTACAATATTTCATTACTAGTACTACTAGTACTTACTATTATTACTGCTATTATTACTACTACTATTATTATTTAGTATGTGGAGTTATTTTGATAAAAATTAGCCTTGAAACTTACATTTAAAGAAATGTGTAGGCACAGAGATCTTTGACGACATCTGCACTGCAGCTTGATGGAATATTATAAACAAAGTAGCTCTCTTTATCTAGAATCCGTTTCTTGGAGACCTCCAGAACAGGACATTCATGTGAAAAAGAATCGAAAAGGGCTATGCTGAAAACCATTACAAGTCCGCTCAACATCTCCCCCTGTTCTGCCAGCCTACAAGCAGAAGATGACAGTCTACTTTCATTTTGCTGCTTGACCCTGTGGTTAAACAAAAATAGACAGTATGGCTCAACTTTGAATAAAGAACTGTTGAATAGCTTATAAAATTGTTATAACATTTATGGCAGTTGAATAGTTTGTGGAGGTTGAAGAAGAAGGATGAATATGAGAAATTTACTGTGTAATGTCTCCGTTCAAGAAGGTTTTTAGGTATGTGTGTAATTGCAGACAAATTGAAAACAATGGGTAAACACTGAGTGTTAAAGACATGCTTAAATACTCTCCTTACCAAGGCTTAAGCACCCAATAAACCTGCAGTGCACTTGTAGTACAGATATGTCATGTCAACCCTCCCTTTCTAACTTTAGTGAAGTGTTATGGGTACATCTGCTGCTTCCAGTGAAAAATAGACAGGATTTGAAGTGATAGCTGTTGCTGCAGGAGTTTTCTGTAATAGCTGCCAAATGGGAGGGAGGAGGGAAAGACAGCAGCAGAGGAAGCAGTAACCTTCCTGCTTCAAGAAAAGAAACAAATCAATCAGTAGCTCTGTGCAGGGAATTGCAGAACCTGCCCAACATCTGTCAGGCGAAAACTGACACGCTGCAGCAGAATCTGCTTTATTGCCAACCACTGTGGGTGTTCTGTCTTCAGAGGTGTATTCTAAGAGCTTTTTGAAGTTCTTTACATGGTACAAAGGTGGGGAACCAGTGGCACTGCACCCCTGCATATATTTGGAGCAGTAACTCGAGAGTCAATAAAGAGTCAATAACTATCAACAGAGCTTTATATCTTTCATATTCTTCTGTAAAGATCTTGTTTCTGGATTACTGCAAGCAATGTGACACTTTGATACAACCAGACCTCTAACCAAAATGTGCAGTGAGTACAGCAGAAATGGTAGTGTTTTTTTCAGTTGAGAGGGAGGTCTCAGTAGAGTACAGAAATTACCCAGTTCATGATAGTGTGCAGAAACACCTTTTTAACCTCAGGAGCTCCCTGGGAAGTGCAACATCCTGGAACTGTAAGTTTGAAAATATCTATGCAATTCTTGCCCTTTTCTTCATCAAAAAATTATGCATAATGAAAAAGAGCCCAGTAGAACTATAATGTGAATGAGCAGCAACACATAAGTATCTTGTACCCTTCACATTTAATTGTCTTTGAATCACAAGCAAAGTACATTTGGAATGAGCCCTTCTGCTTTTTATAGCAGACCACTTAGTGTTTCTGACTTCTGCTAATACTCATAGGTAACTTGCTTTGATGGCATCTCTTGACAATTCATGCATCTACCTTTGTTTTAGGGACATGCAGTTTTGACTTGCAGCCAGATGGTCTAGACAGATGATTAAAAAGTACGAAATGATACACCAGAGCACTTACGCCCTGCTGTTCTGTCACATTGAACAAACACTTAATAAAACCTGAAGTGTAATAGCTAAAAATATATACTGCGGTACCATGGACTTTCACACATCCTTCTGGGATTTAATTGTCTTTAAATATGGCTTCTGAAAAAAAGTTACCTTGTGGTTCTATTTCTGGGCAAATTCCTAGTGAGCTGATGACCATGAGCTGGGCAAAGAACATAATTATTTATTCTGTGGTGGGATTTTCTCATCACTTATTCTGGCAATTGTCCATAAAAATAAGGCTAGTCTTCAGCGTGGTTTGTTATTCACCAAATAATTTGCTAAAACCTTATTGAAGGGAATGCTTGCCAGCAATTAATTTTGAGATCCCGTAATTCAAAATTTGAACCTTTTAATGAGATACATCGTGTGTGTAAAGCTTCTGCCTTTGGCCTTTAGAACATAGCTCTTAGAATCAGATTTCTAGTGTACAATTACAAGCTCAGTATTTACCTTCCTAGAACATTCTGTAATCATTTATACTTGCTGTACATTTGCTGGAATGTTTGCAGAAAGCAATGTACAAAGGGCACAGACATACGCACCGTAAGTGTCCTTAGAACTTAGAATAAATATTCATCAAATATATTCGTTTTTCATTCTGCTCCTCATGATATTAGATGTTACCAAAGCTAATATCAAAGCATCAAAGATGTGACAAGTCTTCCAAAATGGTGTTGAAAGTATAATAGGTAGAGTTTAAAAGTGCAGACCAGAAAGACAGTAGATTTTAACTGTAAGAACTTAGAAAAGTAAACACCTTGGAATTCTGTTCTCCTACGTCATGCACATGAAATGTGACTTGATCCTGGTGTCATTTGAGCCCAGGGCTGTGGAGAACAGCTTTAGTAGATCTCTAAAACTCTGATCACATCCCCTCTGGTTTGTATTTGAGAAAAAATCACTTTCACAAGAACTAGCCTATTGTAATGTGATGCTGCAGGGTAACACAGAGGCTGTTGCAATTTCTAGTTGTTTTGGAATGTAATTTTTCCAGCCATTAATAAAGCTTTCCAATTTTGGTGAATTTATAGAATGCCTAGATGCCCTAATGCAAGAGGGTTATAGGTTAAATCTATGTCTAGTGAAAGATTTATTCACTTAATTACATTTCTCCCAAAAGAGTTTCATCACTACATAAGATAATACATGAATGTACCCAGTCTTTTGTTTTAGCTTGAATACACTTTCAGAACTTTTGGATCCCAGTAGCAATAAATTCTAGACCATATTTTACCTTGAAATGTGATCAAGGGTAGAGGTCTTCTTTTTATGCAACTGTGAGCATGTAACAGCACACGTGGCCCTACACATGCATACATTGACAGGAATTGCATCAGTGTTGTCACAGCGATCAGTTCTGCTAAAATGACCACACATTTACCAATGAAAACAAGAAGAATAATTAACCCCTTCCCTGAAAAACAACAAAACTAGGAAATCATGTAGTGAGGAACAAATTTTTTGCTAGTGCATGAACATGGACAGTACTGTGAAGTTACCCAAGTTTGAATAAGGCAATTTCAGTGTATCTGCATGTATTCTAAAAGAATGAGTATTCCTGCTTTTCTAGATCAACACATGGTGTCAACTCAAGTGGTGAAAGGCTACAGTGCAAATTTCAGTTGTCAGCTGCAACATTTTACTTTGCTTTGGGTTTTTTTAAGGTCACTGATACCTCGAATAGGAAAGAGAAATTGTTGCAAATGTTCTGAACTGTTAATCATCCAATTTAAAATAGCATTTCAAAGAAGTCAAACATGATAAAGTTTTTCCATGCTGGGTTGTTGGAGTTTTTCTGCTTTTGTTCTGTAAAGAAACTTGAACTTAAAAAGACAACTTAATTACTGTTTTGAAGGTGTGATCTGTGGTTCTTTTCCCACAAGGTGCTGAGTATTTTGTTTCAGCTGAGCACAGTGTGTCATCTTGTGCATGGCAATATCCTATGCGTGTGAGTAGTCCTCTGCTCACTTTGAGAATCTTTCCCTGTTTTTCTTTTTTGGGGGACTTTGCTATGCAGTGTGGCACACTTGGAGTGCCAGAAATAGGTTCCTAAGTATTACTCCTTGTTGTAAATGGCTCTATTGAGGTTGCAGTGATGAATTTCCTTTTCAGAATGTTTCCCAGAATTCTGGCAACATGGATGTGTATTTCGATATATGGACTGACCATCTCACATCTGGATTTCCTGGCTTCCTGGGTCAGGTTTCTACCTCCTAGGAGCTAGATAGTGACAAAAAGAGAGATTCAGGGCAGCCACTACATTTTCTGACTCGTATTTTTTCTGTAAGATGAAATTGAAGTGTAGCAGGAAACAACCAGAAAATTGTGGTTATTAGTACATGTTCTTAGTCACTTTTGACTTCTTGAGGTTTCCAAATGGGAAAGGTTATTTCATATGCACCTTCTCGGGTGAATTTTCTAATCAATTGCATCTTTAATTTATATCAGGATTAGCTAATGGGACACTTTAAACAGCATTAGTTTCAATTTATAATTATCATGTCCACTTTGGTTTGAACAAAGTGATCCTCAGAAAAGATGGGAAGGATTGCAGCAAGTCACAAAATATTTCTCTTAGTGCTCTCTCACATATGCAGCATCTGGTTCCTGAGTTTTATTCATATTTTCTGTTCAATTAATAAAGCAATGGCTTTTATATGGAGGTTTTGTGATCCTACGGGTTTTAAGCTTCCCGTAAGCTGCTTTCATTTTATGATTTTAAAAATGTCACTTGTGAGCTCCTTAAAAGGCTTTTATTGTTCCTTTTTCCCTGATGTTGTAGATTGCAACCAGCTTTGTTTTAAGGCTATCCCTCAACAGCCATTTATGCCTTGTTGCATCCATCATGTGTCAAACAGTTTCTCTGTCAACTGCCAGGAGCACTGGAAGCTCAATTGTCAGGATTTAAGGTGAATGAAGAGCAACTTGACAGGCAGAAATTATTCTTCCCATATGAAAAAAACATCCATTCATAGTTTCTAGGAAAACCTTGGGGCTGTTTGAGCCAACACAAGAATGTGGTTCAGTGGGAACATCATGCAGCAAAGACACGCTAAGACCAATAATCCTTTGGTCAGCTCAACAAACAAGCAGAAAAGCCTTTCGCTCTTAAGTGTTTCTCTAATTATGGTTACCAAGATGTTTTCACTAAGAATTCATGATGCTGTGTAATTTCTAACTCACAAGTGATCAGATAGCCCACTGTTTTACCAAAGTATGATCCTTGCAGGTTTCAGGAATTCATGTCCCAAGACTTACTGGCTGCACTTCATACTATTGTCACTGGCTGTACTTCATATTATTGTTACTGCCCTTAAGGAAGTTTTTGCAGTTTTGTGTAAAATGTTTCAATGTTCTTCCTAGAAAGCAGAATCAGAGCTACGCTGCTGAAGTGGGATATCACATCACATGAAAAACAAATGGCAAATAAATGGTGGCCAGCTGTCTTCCAGACTTCACTCTTGGGGCTTTTCCCCACAGAAAGCCAAAGTACAGACTGCTGTTGAGGATTTGTCTGATTATCTGGGATACCTATGTCATGTGAAGTAAAATGCTGTTGAAATGCATAAATAGATTTATGTAAGCCCTCTGTATTTTGTAAGCAGACTGAAGTGATTTCAGATTAACATCTTCATCTAAAGTCATTTCCAGACAAAAGCACAGTACTTGAAAAGCTACCCTTGATGAAATAAGGCCTATATATGTGTGAGCATTTGCTATAGTCTCTGTCACCATAGTAACTGAGACCCAGATTTACAAAATCGTGTCATTCCCACTTAAGCACCTGAGTACCTCTGAAGTTCTGGGCCTAAGTATTTCTCGAGTAAATGTGAAGTCACTGTACAGGCCTTTTATGAATTGCAAGAAATTATCCTTTCTTCATAATTCTTTTTTCCTCTTGGGCAAGAAAGTTCTAGAGGGGATCTGATGATTTTTTTTAGTCATACTGTGGCAATATGTTGTAGAGGTGGTTCCAAAAGGTTGTACTGGAAAACATCAGTTTCTGACCTTCAGGACATTTGGGATCAGACTGGTTCATCACCACTGTGGGTCCATTTTATGTAGTTAACTCTTTTTGACATGAAAGCATTTTGTCTTTGTTTCCTTTCACCTTATACTTTGCAATTTTTCCAGAGAAACATATTAATATTAAAGAGTTGGCAATACGTGTGCGATGTGTGATCACTGATATTTGTAGTTGATATCTTTCAAGATTAGGATCAAGGCCTTGTTTCAGAGCAGGAATTGGAGTAGAAACCATCAGATCAATCTCAGCATTGGGAAGATGTCTTCCAAGTGGCTCATCCTACCAGGGAGGTAGGCAGCTCTACTCTTCACAGGCTATAGACTCTGGTGTATCCGCTTCCTGATAACCACAAGAGTGATTGACTCCTCAAACTTCAGAAGGAAGATGGTAGAAGGAGATTGTTAGCCATGTGGGAGTGCTTGGGACCCACACACCTTGTCACAGCTGCTGCGCTTAGATCCCTGGCACTCAGGATGGCTCAGGGATGGACTTGTCTGGAGCAGGTGTAGAGAAACCCTGGTACGCGGGAATTGCACAGCCTTGTCTATACAGCTGCTCTCCTCCTGCCTTTCAAACCTACCTTAGTCCCAGGCAATACCACCCCAAAATGAGTAAATAAGTAATGGAGGACTCAGTGAGCATACGTCTGTGCTTGACTCACGCACCGCAGAATGAGCCCGACTGTTGCTGGAGAGTGTGAGAGCTGCTGGGTTATGCTTCTGCAGCTATGCTTCATTACTCATGCCTTACAATCTAAAATACCAGGCAATGTGCAACTAAGTCAAGCTTACTTGATAGCAAATCCATTTTGTAAACAGGTCGTGGGCTCGTTGTCCCATGTCCATTCTCTGGCACCTACAGGGAAAAGAGATTGGACAGAGTGAGAGTGTCTGTGGTATGTGACACACTGTTTTAGGAAAAAGTTGCTGTAGTTTTTTTAAATGGCTACAAAACCCCTACGAGAGAAAAAACAAACCACCGTGGCTGAAGATATCACAGAAGAACACAGTTTAAAGGCCAAATCTGATCTGGAAACAAATTCCACTAAATAAAAGTTAAACAAAGAATAATGTTTAAAAAAGATTGGAAGCAATGGTATGTTATTTAAGATAAAAAAAACGGCTATCTTATAAAGTTTTTTTAGCACACTAAAGAATATTTAACTTCTTATCTGACGTTACTTAAAGGGTTAGCCACTGTAAAACCCTGAGAGTGTGGAACCATCAGAACACCTAAGTGGGATTTCTTTTTCTGAAAAAACCTTTACAAATTTATATTTGTTATGTTGCTGAAAATAGCCAAGTGTTATGCTCCAGTTGATTATTTCCTATTTCTATGATTATTTCCACGAAGCAGAAAACAAAGTGTAGTAACTTCTGACCGGTTACCAGCAAATATCTCTGTAGCAGGTAGGCAGGCCTCATAGCAGTGATGCTTGCTGGCATTAGCAGTATTAATTAGACACTGCAACACTGAGTCTCCCCAGCAGGAGCTCGGAACACATGGAAAGTTCAGAGATCAGGACTTACTAAGTAAGATTGGGAAGAGGAATGATTGCACTCCAGAGGTGCTGAGGTTAAGCTGGATAAGTGTAGCTGTATATGGTGCACAAGGCGTTTAGATGCCTTTGGCATGCAGTGGAAGGATTTGGACATGTCCAGAGTGAGACACCTTAGCCTGAAGCAGACCTCTAGCTTAGGTCAGATGAGCTTTTTGATGCAGAGCCTGTGGTCTTTGGGTGGCTCTAAAGTGATGTGCTCTGGTTTCAACAGTGTAGATGTCTTACAGTGATACAAATTTCCATATGCACACCCTTTAATTTGTTCCTGTGGCCTGTGAATAGGATATTGCACATACTCATGGTAGAAACGACACCTCTGGCTGGTATTGTGCTGTCTCGAGTGTTCACCATGGAAGCAAATCTTGTGTTCTTTGTTTCTGTTCATGGCATGCCTAAATATAAAACTTGTGGTCTGTGCTAGGTAAGAGGAAAATACAGTGACTTTAGGTGTTTGATGTAACTTATGAGGAAAATAGTGTATTGAAAATATCTCATGCTGAAGTTGCCTAGACACCAACTGAAGTGATATGCTAGTCCATGCACAAAATCTTCCTATGTTTGTTTTTAACTTTGCTTCCTCCTAGTGACTCCTGAGATTTGCTGCAGAAATAGCTTGAGTTCTAAGACATGAATGATTTAAAAACTGATTCATATTAATTTGTAGTTTTTCAATTCGGCGATTAGTTTGTGCAAATGTTAGCGTAGAAACACATAACCACGGACGGGTTATATGCAAGGTGCTTTTATTGAGGCGCTGGGGGAGAGGGGTACAGACCCAAATCAATCCCCAACATGGATTTCAGGTGCTCACATTATATACCCCGCTCGTTGTACAATCACGTATTAATCATTTACCCAAGCATAAATCTCAAAACCCCCCCAAACGATCATTTACTCATTACTGTGTATATTGTCTTCACCCAAGCATAACTTTCAGCCCCCTTTCCCAGGTGCAGCTACACAATTAACTCATCTATCTTAGTCTCTTGCCCCCTCAAGTTCAGGCTTGCCTCTTACCGTCCAGGCAAGTACACAGGTCTGGGCTGGCCTGAACAGAATGTTCATCTTGCTCTCGGGGCCTACTCTAGCTACTACAATTCAAAACATTTTAACCCTAAGCTATCACAATTACAGTTTGGAATGGATTTCTCATGAACTGTTCAGTGTTTATTGCTAGTCCTCCTTTAAATTGTTCCCTAAAATATGGGTTATTTTTTCCATTTCTTTCCTGGTTACTTACCAGGTGGTGAATTTTCCTTTAAAGAACCTATGGTATAAATTTTCAGAGTCATTTGTGTCGTAATTAATGAAAATACTAGGTTTCATGGGGTTTTTTACAAATCTTTGGCACTTGTTCAAGTACTGAAGTAAACAGATCTGGCTGATTTTACTCAGAAAAAATATCCACAAAGTGGTTTTAAAATCATGTAGCTATTGATCTTCCCTCTCTACACAGAAAAACAACATTTAATTTCAAAGAAAAGAGTTACCCAGGGGTTTCTGCCACATCTAGGAAGTTACAGGCGTTAGAGACTTCTGTCAGTGAGAGGAGTTATAGTTGCGTGTTAGAACAAGCTGTACCAACAGGTCGCTTGTAGTATCGGATTTTGTGGATTTTCTGAGTCCTTCTGACTGTTTTGCTCTTTTGATTACATGCAGAGCCATAATACCACCCTTATTTGTAGTTTGCTCTGTCAGTGTGCCAGGCGTGACACTGAACACCTTCTGGATGTGCACTTTGAAATGAGTAATGAGGGTCAACACCTCTCAGTCAGGGTGTGTGCTTCTCATAGGCTTTGTTCTTCAAAGCATCTTTTCCTGCAGGAAGATGTTTTGTGGCCATTAAAGAGCTCCTGCTCCTCTGAAGCTGTTGCTTGCGCAAGGGAAACTCCAGGCATTCTGCTGAGCTGCCAGCTTTGTGGAGCTGGAGAGAGCATCTGTTTGGTGAGGACCGACTTTGACCCTTTGTAAGCAAATAGGTATTTCCACAGTGTGTCTCCACTGAAACTGGACGGGGAAATAAATGTAAAGGATTATAATACTTCAATTCAGATGGCTTTGTGTGAATCCTAATCACTCTCGTGCAAGCAGTAATGGGAAGAAGCTGGGTTCAGAATGAGTGCCTTTCAAGTAAAATGGTCAGAAAAGAAGTTTATGTGTATGTAACTAGTGAGGATAAACAAGGCAGCGTGCAGCTATTTCACAGGTAGCGTGTGCTCTGAAAACTTTAAATTTGTACATTGTCAGTATGAGAAAGGAAACTGAAAGAGAAAAGGGGACTGACTGAGGAAACTTTGAGAGAGAACTATAAAGGATTATTTATCCCAGTGCTCTTCCTCATGCTAGTATTAATCCATGGGCAAATCCTTCTAATTTGGTGAATCTCCACTGGATTAGCTGCACAGGTTGCAGAGGTGATATGGTATAGATTTCTGACAAAAACATTGCTGTAAGAAAAAAGCAAACAAAAAATACAACAACAGCAATGAAAAACCAAAAAAACTCCCCGAACCTAAACCTTTACATGGGCTTTTTTCATTAAGTTAATGGTTTGCTGAAGGGAGACAGATTAGGTAAATTTTTTCCTGCTTGAGTATATTTGATTCTTGAAAGCATTTATAGATTTTAGTTTGCTTTTGTTTGAATTGGGAATTGACAATGAGAGTATAACTTGAGGCTGTGACATACTGGATTGAATAGACCTTGTCTTTATGAAATAAGATATAAGATATTTCCTACCCAGAAGGCCTGTCTTTTTAGTTTGTAAACTGGAACATTCCCCTCATGGATATAGATGTAAGATGTCACTTCTGTCAGCAAGAGAAATTAAAGAAAATTTGGGTTGTGTGTTAAGAAGTATATCCTTTTCTACAGTATTCTTCTGTGCTGGCTTGAATGAGGATAGCCACATCTTCTTTTCCTATTTTCTCTGTATACATAGAGAGAAAAACATGTACAGAACTGCTACTGCACATGAAGTTAAGCCTGAAAGCAGGGGTGGGTCCTGCTCTGTAACAGCCACAGCAGTTTACAAGACCTTAGGAACTCTCACTAAAGTTGGTGGGAGTTTTTCCATTGGCTAGTTTGATTGCTGGAGTTGACTCTTAATTAATAAATGGGAAATGTTAAAACACTCTTACCCAGAAATGTAGATGCAGCCACTGTCTGTACTTCCCACATGCACTTGTGTGCAGAAAGGATTAAAATGCCAGTTAAGGAATTTAAATTAAAAAAAAATAAAACAAAATAAAATATTTTCTGGCTCAGAAGTAATTTATTAATTTTATTCTTACAAAACCTATTCATTAAACAACAGCATGTCACATCTTTTCAGTTTCTATAGAGCAGAAAACACTGTGATGATACTTCTAAGGCCCTAGGTAAGCATCTTTTAATACAAGTTTAAACTGGATTTGTGAATCTGGCTGGCATGACGCTGAGAAAATGTTAAAATATAAAATATTTTTAGATGTAAATGTGCAGCTGAAAAGATTCCTTTATAAAGTGCAACCTAAACTTGCACTGTTGAATAGGTAACTATGCTCTGTCTTCAAATCTGAATCCCCTGTTACAATGGCAATACTTAAATTTTTGTAAGGGATTTTTTATCAGCTACTGACTAGAGAATCATTGTACTGGTGATATTTATGAAAACTCATATACAATCTAAATAAAAATGTGAATACAAATATAAAAAATGTAAACCACTAAGTCCTTGAGCATATTTTGATCTTGCCAACTAGAGATAGAAATGTTTGCACCAACTGGAATTAAAGTATGGCGGGAAGCAAATCTAGCAATATAAGTTGCTTTTCAGCTTTTTACTAGCTGTTTTCAAAAGGTAGATTTGAATAGAGAGAAGTTATGTAAAACATATTTTAGAAGTATTTTAAGCCTAGCAGCATGGAAGAAAAGCCATGTCAATCAGCTGAATTTTGGGAGGCTGCAATGGAAATGGTGTCGTGTGGGAATAAGTTTGTTTGCTACTGACTTTCTGCTGAGAGCTACAAAGAGCTGATGGCAAGGAGGAGCAAGGGGCTTCTTGCATGAGAGAATGGCAGCCAGGCAGCAGCTTTGGAGAGCATCTCTCTCATCTAACTTTGGGTGTCACAGTGTCCCTAAGGTAGCTGAACAAGTAGTAGCCTTTACCTTCTGCAGAGCTGCCAGTGGCACTGTGGAGTGATAGTTCTAATTAAACTATCAATTTGGGCTTTTGGATTGGATAAGTTAGGTAATGTGACTATTCCCTCTAAATATATGACTTGATTACAGAAATCTTAAAGTATAAAGCTCATTACTAATTTTGTGTGTAGTAAGTGTATAAAATGAGACAGCAGGCTTGGTTGGGTTGAAAATTGACTTTCTTTGCAGTGTTTGCTTTGAAGTGCAAAGGCATTTTGGCTCAGCTGTTGCTGTAAAGATACAAAAGTCTCCTGGCAACTTTTAAAAATGATTAAACACCAGCTAACAGAGAGGTCACAGAATAGAAACACCCACAGGGAAGTGTGGTCAAGTGGAGGCATTTTCACTGCCTTCTCTCTGGACAGGTTTCATGATCTATGTAGGTCGCGATCTGTGCTCCTGGGGACGTTGAGAAGATGAGGAGAAGAGGTGGCCGCTCATAGTGGGTCTTCAATGTCCTGCAAAGATGGGGCTTGCAGCTTCCTCCCTGCCTTGCCAGCCTGACAGCAAGGGACTGGGTTAAGTTCCTCAGCCTTTCTGCCAGCTTGCAAGTGAAGGCACAGTTGTATCCATATGTTTAATGAAACAATTACCCTCTTAGTCCTTTCTTCCAAAGAGTCCTTTGGAAAGTGGAAATTTGTAATACTATAAAATGCCACTGCTCTTTGCAGCTGTGAGCTGTAGTAGATCAAGTTATCAGTTTTCTACTGCAAGTCTTTAGTCCTGCTGCCAACGGCGACCTTATATATGGCCATAAATCTTCCCAGAGTGTAATAAAGGTGTACTGCATCTCACTGTAATGGGGTATGTCTTGCACAAAGACAGACAGCATTAGGAATTTTGTGTCTAATAGCTAGTGCTTCCCAATATCCATGTCAAAACAGAGGAATTAGTACTGTGGGCTGCAGAAGTCATTGAGATGTATTGTGGTTTTCTATCCCTGAGTACTCTGATTTTGTCATGGCAGTACTGCTCTAGTTCAGGATTTTGTGGTATTCATTTTATAAACCTTATTCTGAGGTGCTCGCAGCTTTCCTGCTCTGCACATCAGAAGTCATTCTGCAGAAGGAAATTCCCTGAATTCAATTGCTCTTGATTTATTTATTTATTTTCCTTTTTGAGGTTAGAAATAGTTTAATCAAAATGTAAGTCTGACTTTTAAAATTCCACCTCTTTTGCAAGTACTGGAGTCATAGCAATTTTATAAAGCATTTGGAGACTCAAAATGCAATAGGTACCTAATTTGACTTACAAAAGAATCTATTTCCTATCTAAGTCAATTAGAAGTATAACTTGGTTGTTTCCCTAGCTCTAGGAACTTAAATGGCTTTTAAAAAAAAGCACCTAATTTATTTGGAGACTTCTGAAAAGTTAACCCTACAGCTTGATTTTTTTCATCTGAAAGTCAATTTCTGGTACTGAGCTGAATAGATAATACATCAGTGTTGTGTCAGGGATTTTATTTCAGAACTGTTCAGCTATTTCTGAGTTTGAATGAATTAAAACTAAATATAGTTAAAATACCAGTGAGCTTTGTCTCATTCATTTATGAATTAAACATAGAGTTGTCACTATTCGTGAGCCAAAACAATCCAAAATAGTATTTATTGTTTTGTAAAATTCTGAAAATGTTTAATAAAGGTACTCACTGGCTCTGATATTCATGGCTGGATGACAACATCCCATTATTAAATCCCATTCCACCATTTTTGCATTCCAGCTATAGTCATTTAACAGTGTCTTTTGGTCAAATTAAGTGCTGTGGTAAGCAAGTACAATTCCAGTGGAGAACTCCAGGTGCTATTCTTACACAAAATTTAGCATTTTACCCAGGTGTGTCTCACCTCGCGCTGAGCCTGTGTGGCACAAAGAGGCTGAGTGGGGAGGAGAGCAGAGAAATTATAGAGCGTAAAAGAGGAGCAGACTTGATAATAGCCCTCAGCTTGCTTTTTGTCACTGCTCTTGTCAGCTCACTCTTATGAAAAGATGCTACATATTAAGAATTTGCTCCTATCACCAAGTTTTTTAGCTCAAAATGTATTCTGTGTGTGCACATACATGTGAATACATAAGTTGGCCTACAGCTCACAGAGGTAAAAATAGAGCAAGTCGGATACTTTATTGTTGTTGTTGTTGTTGTTGTTCCATAATTTTTCTTGGAATTGCACAATCTTTTTGCAATTTTGTTTATATCAGTGTGATCATTCCAAAACCTATCCAATATGACTGTAGAGCATGCAAAAATAAGCCACATCAGATAACACATACAAAATTATGCCCATAACCACAAAGACCCAGCCTCCTTTCTAATCTACTTTCCACCATTCCTATCCTGTAGAAACAAAAGTATAATGCTTTCCTTCTGTGTCCCTGAAGAAGAAATTAGGACTCTTGCTTTTTCTGCTTTCCACCTTTCCTGTATCTAGGTAAATGCAAGGAAAGAATAATAAAGGCGGAATGATACCAGGACTGAAATTGAGGGCATGGTTCTGAGTGGTAACCCTGCAGCCAGCTGGGTTGAGGGTTTCAGGTTCCTTCACTGAGGTGTCCTACATGACACGTACACATGCTGCAAGCTGTAAAGCAGGTGATGGAGGGAAAGGCTGCACAGCTCTGTGCAGGGGAAAGGGGAATGATTCAGTGACCGGAGAGAACAGGTCACAGTGATGAATGAGGCAGGCTGTCAGCTCAATACCTGATATCAATACCTGATACAAAAATGTCTGTGATCGTTCCTGTCTTCAGCACTAACAGGGTTTCTAATGGAAAAAGTTGGGTTCTATGAACATGGTCTTTAAAAATTATGTGCTGGGCTGTGAATGCTTGCAGCAACTATCCCTTGGCAGGACTATTTCAGAAAGATTCTTATGAATTCTTCCAAATGGTTTCTCAGAATGTTTAAAGCCTAAGTCCATGACCTGCTTCTTCATTAAAGTTGCAATTCTTTCTTTATTTCCAAAAGACATAAAATACCTACCATTAGCATTATTTTTCAAAAAATTAAGTTCTGAAGAAAGTCAAGTCTCATTTGGGTCTGTGAATCCATCTGTTGCATCCTGTACTTCCCACTGCCATAAGAGTTTTCTTCAACTGAGAAAAGTATTCATGATATAATTTCAGTGGGCCTTTTTAGGGTGTCTTTTTAGTGCAAATCATCAAAGCCATTGCAATTGTTTCTATTCCAGTGCTTAATATTTGACTGCTGCACGCACCACCTAGCTCTAAAACCCTTTGCCTGTAGCATTTGTGTTTCAGACTGGACGAATAAAATTTTAACAAATTTCAGCACTGTCCTATGTTTCATGATTTGAATTTGTCACATAATTCACACAATGTCATGTTTCATGACTTGAATTTGTCACATAATCTTTTGTGCAACTTATATTTAAATGCACCTGTATCTTCAGTTTCTGCCTCTTCTACCAAGGGAATATCATGTTGTATAAAACATGCAAACTTTTAATGACACGCGTTGGAAACCAGAGCTCATGGCCTCTCTAGATGCTGGTCTGTATCTTGGAATTCCACAGATCAGAATGCCAGCTGCTTGGAGAGAATTTCTGAGCAGCAACATGTGTGCTCTGGTTCAATTTTGTTTGCTCTGCTCCATTCTCTGAAGCTGATGTCTCTCAGATGTTTGTTACATTTTCTGTTTATATTAGTAGGAGTTGTATAAAGTTAATTCAGAGAAAGTCCATCAGGTGAAAAAGGTAAGAAAGGTGACTGAATTGAAGCTGTTCCTCAGCCTCTGAAAAGACTCCTCCTGCACACTGCAAAACTGTAATAGATGCACAGCCTAGCATGGGTACCACAAGCTATGTTAGATGGTGTTCACAAAAGGTAGTTTAGAGCCAACAAGGTGCTCTCAAGACATCAAAGAATGTGTAGCACAGACATGCCTCCAGAGACATGTTTGCTTTTCATAGTTTGGCTTATTGGAAAACGTTAGATTCCTTCTGGTTCGGGCTACCTTTGTGGAGCACAGAGATTACAGCCTTATGTGCATAAGGCCCATGGAAATGTGTGTTGCTTCTTGCTGCCTTCTGTTTCTATTGTTAATAACATAAGCAAGGAGCAAAGCTGTTTGCTAAGGTTTCCCTGTTGAATACTGTGACCCTGAATTTGGATGCTCACTATTTAAGTAGATTATCTTAACTGAAACATATTCTGCCTGCTCTAAATATTTTGTAAACTGAAAACACTAATAGTTTGTAAATAAAACTGGTCTCTCTCAAGGACAGTGTAGTTTTAATGCTATGCAGGCTTGATTCTGATCCCACTGAGGGACCAGACTGGTCACTCTATTTGGAGCCAGGCAAATTGGCTTCTATCCTTAAGAACAGAGCCATGTTCACTGCAACAATGAAAAGTGTCTCTTGTGGGCAAAATGATTCAGGATCCCTTGTTGAAGTTTATTGTACTGTTTGGCAAAACTTGTCTACTTCTATTCATAGCTGGTGTCAGAGTAGAACTTATGGTGAGGAAAACTGAAATACATCACAGCAATAAAAGAGAAAAATCAGAAAATAAATGGATATTTTTCTTTTTTCATTTTTCAGAATATTGCAACATTTTCACACTACTGCTGAAGATTACACCATCATTTTCACATCTGGATGCACAGCTGCACTTAAACTGATAGCAGAATCATTCCCTTGGATACCTGAAGGCACAAAACAACCCAGTAGTCGATTTTGTTACCTAACTGACAGCCACACGTCTGTGGTGGGTATGAGGGGCATAACTGCTTCAATGAATGTCTTGTCTGTTCCAATAAAACCAAAGGAAATTTTGTTAGCAAAAAGCAGGCTACCAGCTGAAGAACAAAACTGCACAACACCTCATCTATTCTCTTACCCAGCTCAGAGCAATTTTTCTGGTACCAAATATCCCCTTTCATGGATACAGGACATAAAATCTGGAAAACTCTGCCCCATCAAAATACCAGGGAAGTGGTTTGTTCTACTAGATGCAGCTTCATACGTGAGCAGTTCTCCACTGGACCTGGGAGTTCACCAAGCTGACTTTATCCCCATCTCATTCTACAAAATCTTTGGATTCCCTACTGGTTTAGGAGCATTATTGGTAAACAACCGGATTGCTCCCCTCTTGAGGAAAACCTATTTTGGAGGTGGAACTGCAGCTGCCTACCTCGCAGGAGAGGACTTTTATTTCCCAAGGAAATCCATAGCAGAAAGGTAAGGCTTTGTTTAACAAAACAGGAGTTTTTGCTGATACTGTTTGCATCAGATAAATGTCTCAGGCTTGGCGTATGCACTGAGCTGTGATGCATGTGCTTTTTATGCAGTTGGATAGGTATTTCACATCTAACTCAGTTTGTGTTATTATTCTTTTTTCCTATCTAAATAACATCATCTGAAATATCTGCCTTCTTTTCCTGATCTAGTTTGCCAAAACTGCTAAAAATATAAGGCTTCATTCCATAGACAAAAAGGTCAATCCATGCAATTTTTAATTTGTATTTAAGGTGCCTGAGTGGAAACTTGATTTATTTTTGAACCTGTGTACCCAAAGCAGCCAGACCAAGATCTATCATACAGTGTAACAACCCTCAGTGAAATTGCAGAGGTAGGTCTATGTATTTCATTGGAAAGGTGCAAAGCTTTACCCTCAAGAGAAGCTTCATCAGAATAGCAAGTTCAGTAAGATACATTACCCACAACAAACATTTGTGGTGCTCTTATTCCTTGACTGAGGTTCTGAAGAAGCTCTGAAGCTCTCCTACAGAAAGGAGAGGACACCTAAAGGAAGTCAAACACATAAGAAAATGCAGGGCAATAAGGTAGGCTTCACCAGTCCTTGAACACACTGAAGTGCCGCTCTTAGTGATGCTTGGTCTCTCTGCCTCTCTCCTTCATGTCAGCAACAACTTACATAAATGCAGTAAAGGGTCTTTCTTCCTGTCTCACATCTGCACAAAGGAAATGCTAGAGATCAGCATTTCATCACAGAATCATAGAAGAGTTTGGGTTGGAAGGGACCTTAAAGATCGTCTAGGTCCAAGCCCCCTGCTGTGGGCCCAGACACCTTCCATTAGACCAGGTTGCTCAGAGGTCCATCCAGCCTGGCCTCGAACACTTGCAGGGATGGGGCATTGAGGACTTCTCTGGGCAACCTTTTCCAGTGCCCCAGCACTCTCACAGAAAAAAAAATTCTTCCTTATATCTAATCTAAACCTGCACCCTTTCAGTTTGAATTTCCCTTTGTCCTGTCAATATATGCCCTTGTAAAAAGGCTCTCTCAGGTTCTCTTTTAGTCCTCCTTCAGCTACAGGGAGGCTTCTGTAAGGTCTCCCCTGAACCTTCTCTTTTCCACGCTGAACAGCTCCAATTCTCTCAGCCTGTCTTTGTAAGAGAGGTACTCCAGTCCTCTGAGCATTTTCATTACCCTCCTCTGGACTCATTCAAACAGATCCATTTCCTTCCTATGTTGGGTGCCCCAGAGCTGGATGCAGCACTCCAGGTGAGGTCTCATAAGGGCAGAGCAGAGGGGCAGAAGCACCTCCCTCGACCTGCTGGCCATGCTGCTTTGGATGAATCCTAGGGTATGGTTGGCTTTCTGGGCTTCCAGCACACTCATTGCTGGGTCATGTTGAGCTTCTCATCAACCAACACATCCAAGTCCTTCTCCCCAGGACTGATGTCAGTTCATTCTCCACCCAGCCTGTATTTGTGCTTGGGATTGCCCTGACCAGTGTGCAGGACCTTTTACTTGGTGTTGTTGAGATTTCTGATGTTCACACAGGTCCACCTCTCAAGCCTGCCAAGGTCCCTCTGGATGGCATGCCTTCTCTCCAGTGTGTCAGCCACACCACACAGCTTGGTGACGTCAGCAAACTTGCTGAGAGAGCACTCCATCCTGTCGGGGTCTCCTGGATTCTGGGCTGCCCGGTGGCCCTGAGTAGGAGCCGACAATTCGAGGCCGAGGACCCCCAAAATGTTCAAAGGCTGTGGCGAGCTCACCGCGTGGCAAGGGCTGAGCTGAGCGCCAGGACGGCAGGCGAAGGCGGAGGAAATAAAGGAGCTGAGAAGGGCTTCTTCCGCAGGCAAAGGGTTTATTGAAGAAACGCAGGGGAGAAGGCAGTGGAGACAGGGAGCAAAAAGAAGCGCAGAGAGCATGGGACAGCAACTTAAGTACAGCAACGAATCTCAGGGCGTGGTTTACAACTAACCAATCAGAGGATGACAAGCAAATGACAAGGGGCCAATAGCGGGATTTTGGAGGAGGGAAAAACAGGGTACAACCAATGGGGAGCAGAGGACAGAAGAAGCTTCCAGAAACTAATGAAATATGCAACAACCCAACTGAATAAACATGAAGCCTTAACCCAATCAGAACGCATACTCAACTGAACTTTCCAGAGCGGGGTGGAGATGAGACAAAAGGGTACTGCCCAGGGTTGACGCCTACTGGGCGTTCCCATTTGATTGACAGGCCTACCAGGGCCGTCCTTGTGGGGTGACTGATGTGCCTTCTGCAGCCTCTGAGCTGCTCCCAATGGATTCTTCATCCATACAATCGTTGTCTCTTGGCGGGTATCTGACCCAAGAGATCAGCTCCGGGCCAGAAGGCACATGGGCCACCGCCACACCATCCCACTGCCCACATTGCTTACAAAGATGTTGAACAGCAGCAGTCCCAATATCAACCTCTGAGGAACACCTCCTGTCTCTGGTCTCCACTTGGACATCAAGCCATTGGTGGCAACTCTTTGGATGTTGTCATCCAACCAATCCATCCACTATTCCACTGAGTGGTCCATCTGTCAAAGCCATGCCTGTTCAGTTTAGGAACAAGGGTTTTGTGTAGGGCAGTATCAAGTGCTTTCCACAAGTCCAGGCACTTGCTCTTCTCTTATCCATCAATGTTGTAGTGCCCTAATAATAGGCCACCAAATTTTGTCGGACATGGTTTGCCCTTAGTGAAACCATGTTGGCTGGCAGGAATCACCTTCTTATTTAACATGTGCCTTAGCACAATTTCCAGGATGATTGCTCCATGGTCTGGCTGGGCACCAAGGTGAGACTAACCAATATGTAGTTCTTCAGGTCTTCCTTTGCTCCCTTTTTAAAAGCGAGGGTTCAAGTTGGTGGGAACTTCACCTGACTACCATGACTTCTCAAATACAATGGAAAGTGGCTTAGCCACTTCATCCACCAGTTCCCTCAGGATGCATCCCACAGATGCATCTCACCAGATCCCATGGTCTTGGTCACCTTCAAGTTCCTTGGATGGTCTCAAACCTGTTCTTTTCCAACAGTGGTCCATTCTTCATTCTTCCAGTTCTTGCCTTTTCATTCTGTGGCTTGGGCAGTGTGACTGGGGCACTTGCCAGTCAAGACAGAGGCAAAAAAGTCATTGAGTACTTCAGCCTTCTCCATATCCTGGGTAACCAGGTGTCCTGTTCCTTTCTGGAGAGAGCCCGCATTTTCCCTAGTCTTCCTCTTACTACCAGTGTACAGTTTTTCCTGTTGCCTTTGATGTCCTTGTCCAGATTTAATTCTCTCAGGGCTCTGCCTTTCCTAGCCTGATGCCTAACAGCTCAGACAACCTCTCTGTATTCCTCCCAGGCTATCTGTTTTTGCTTCCACCCCCTGAAGGCTTCCTTTCTGTGTTGCAGTTTGTCCAGAGGCTCCTTGTTATCCATGCAGGCCTCCTGGCATTTTTGCCGGACTTCCTCTTTGTTGAGAAGCATCATTCCTAGGCTTGGAATAGATGGCCCTTGAATCTTAATCAGCTCTCTTGTCATTCTTCCTTGCAGGGCTTTATCCCATAGCATTCTAACAAATATTAAATACATATTGATATATAGATACATATAAAATTATAGACCTTGGGAAAGGCTAGAGGTGAAAAGGGGAAATGGTAAAAAACGCCCTTCATTCCTTTCAATTATTTATGGATGGGTATTCATAAGCACGATGTCCTGCATCTCCCATAATGTGAATGTCTGACCTTTCACTGTATGCAAAATGATGCTTCATGTGTTTGCACCTCTTCTGGGTGTGTGCTCTGAATGATGCTGGGGATTCTGGTTCTGGACTGGTAAATGCAGAGGCTGGCTACATTCACCTGCCTCTTGCCATACAAAACCATGCATTATTTCTGAATTGGATGTTGGTACCATGAATGTCCAGTTAATCTTTTAATGTAGAAATAAAAAGAACAGGGAAACATTGTTATTCAGACCTCTGTTTCTGATTTTTCAAACCAAAAAGGCTTTGAAGTGCAGCTCTCGCTGAAATTCAGGATGACAGGGCATAGAAATCACAGGATCTCAGGGTGCTCCTGCATCATCTGTAAGCCAAGGATAAAACCTGCTTTAATTTCACCTGGGCAGGCTCTAGTTTCCAATCAGCTTTTCTAGAGGTAATTGATACATGACTCCTGAGATAGCATAGCAGATAAAAATACCTGAAATGTGTTTTAGATCTCAGTTCTGCTTTTATACTTCATTTAATTAAGAGGGGAAAGGTATGTGGGAACCTGAAGGGGTACTGTATTCCTGGTATCTTTTTCAAGAGTTTTTACAGGTTGACTAATTATAAACCTTTCAAGTATCTGAGGCTCCCAGTGTTTCAAGGGCTTTTTTTACTGAGTCAGAAGAGCCTGCTTTAACCTTCTTCTACTACAGAGTTAGAAACAAAAGAAATTGACTTCTAAGTCAGGCTGGGTACACAATGTGTAATCTTGGTATGAGGGATTAAAACTAAAATAATCAAAACTGATAGCTGGATACTAGTTCCCCTTAAACACCGAAGTGTCATGCAGACAGTCTAAGTCATTGTTCATAGGTCAATATTTATACTTGGCCTCGTCTGATCCTTTGGTTGTTATTTGAAAAGCCAATATTTAAAAGTTCATGTTTAGAGCATTACTGATGCAGTCCATAACCTCTCATGAACTGTGGAGACTTAAAGTTCTGCCTGGAGAGGCTTGAATGTTTCAAAGATAGGTCAGGAATGAGGCTAACTTTCTTGAAAAGTAAAAACAACATGTTGCATTGACATTCTCAATCAATGCGCTTCAAGCTGTATCACCTGGGGTTTTTTTTGTTCAGCTGCTATGGGTTTTGCTTTGTTATGTTTTCAAGTGTTTTCCCAATAACAAAATACAGGCAGAGCAGTTAGGAACAGAACTACTACACTTCAAATGAAGTGCCAGGTCACCATGGCCGGAGTTAATACGATTACCTTATCTGTGGGTCACATTTCCATTTCTTTGCTAGTGGCTGAAACACCTGGGTCATTATTTGTCACATAAAAAGCAGCTCCAGTCAGGTTTTATCTCTGCTAAATTGCAGTAAGGTACCTCCGCCCTTGTAGGTATCCAAACCCAACTGGTGAAGGCCCTGAGCAACCTGCTCCAACTGGACATGCTTTAGGCCAGAGGTTGGATTTGAGATTCCCAGGGGTCCTTTCCAGCCTCTGTGTTTCTGTGATTGATTTTGTGCACCTCTCCTGAGCTCCATCTGCATTGTCTCTTCAGACATGTCTTTGTGATTCCAAAAGGTTTTTTTTCTTTTTCTTTTTTTTCTTCTTTTTTTTCTTCTTTTTCTTTTCCTTTTTCTTTTAAAAAGCTTGTTTACAGTGTGTGATTAGTATTTGGATTGAATACACTGAAACATGTCATTTCATCTGGTAATTCACAGGGAAACTTGAACTCTAGCAAATGTCATTGGAAAAGGGGATTTGAATATATGTCTGAGTACCACTAGCAGAAGGTATTCCCCATTCACACATAATCCAAGAGCAGTGTACTAAGAAAATAGCTTTTTCTAAGTCAAGGTGAAACTTGAGTGGAAACATGTAACGAGCAATGTTTTATCCATCTCTCCTACCCAAGACTGTCAAAATGGTTGCCATTTTTCTTCATAGATACAGCTTTTGCTACTGTTTCTTGTACTTTATTTTGTTGCTCCTGCTATATAAATTAATGTGCTGCAGTCTCTTTTACATTTCTTTAATATCTTTAAATCACTTCCACATTTTCCCATTTTATGTCAGTAGCCAATCTTCCTATCTCAACTTTTAAAATCATGCTTATTGTATTTTCATCCTTGTATCAAACAGCTTGACAAATTACTATTATCATTCACAAATCTAGCCTCATTTCCCATGTTTTTTTTTCTGCACAGCATGAGATAATAAAATAATATGATTATGTATAGCAAGAATTCAGCGATAAAATATTCATCATCTGCCCTATTTTTCTTTTGTATCTGGGAGTGCTATTCAGAATCTGATCATCCTGGAATTTATGACTAAGGGAAAAAGAGCTGTTGTGTTATCTGTAAATTGGGTATCTGCATCTTAGTCTACCAGTGTGAAATATCTAGTGCATTAGCTGTTGTGTGTTGTTCATTTCCAAATGCATTTTCAAAAGCTTTGGAAATCCAGGTGGCATGACTTTGCCCCTGACAAGTTTAAGTGACTCTTGCCTCTGCTGCTCGAATAATTTGACAATCCCAAAGCGGCACCCACACTTTTGTAGTCTATTATACATTGCACTTAGCCAAAGCAGGTTTCTTTATTCTTGATGCTGTGGCTGGAGATCCCTGGGACAACTCTGCACATGCTTATGCAGTGTATACTGACATGGTTTGGGTCCTCAGTTGCATTCTGGGTTTGTGTGTGCTCAGGAGAAGGAAGCAAGGAATGGAAAATACAGGCAGAAAGCTAGGGATAAAAACTAGGATCCCGAGAGCTGGAGTTGAGACAAAATCCTGAGGCTGGATGGTGGGTAGGCAGCAGCTTGAGAATCCTTTGGCAAATAAAGCTGATCTTCTGCTTGAAGCTATCTCTTTAGCGTGATTGTTTCTGTCAGCCTAGAGAGAAAGAACATAGTGACAGGTGCTGGCTTATTCCACAGAAGCTTTTCACAGTGCTGAGAAATCACCTAGAGCCCGGACTGTGCTGAGAAGAGCAGAGTCTTCATGTGCAAACTCACCTTGTAGTCTGGCATATGCTCATTGGCTTCACACACAAAGACTTTGGCCATCTGCCCATGATTACTTTAATGTGGTAAGTGGACTTAAGTATTGCCCTGTCAAAAAACACTTTTTGTTTAAGCATTTTGCTATGCTGCTTCTGCATTTTTGTGACGTTCAGGGCCACTTTTGGGAGAATTTCCAAATCTCTAAATTTCATGAACAAGCACCCTTTTAAATAGCAGTGATGGGTTTCAGATTAGACACTTGGGAAGTAGTCTTCATTTCTAATGCGTGTTTGCACCATGAGACTGCCTTCAGCACCTGACAGACCTGTTGCAGCCACTGACATGGACTCGTAAGCCTGAACAGGGAACATGACAGTGAACAAGTCTCTTCCTTCCTCTGAGCCCCCAGTGCCACCCTGTCCTTGCAGAGATGAGAGGTCAGAGGTCCTTGAAAAGAACTGCATAGGACTCTCATTCAGCTCTTCTCCGTGTCTGAAAGGCAGTCCTTTCATTTAGCTGTTGGAACTTTCATTTAAGTAATAAAACTTAATTCTTACAACTTTTCAACTGTTTTTCAAAACAAGAGCTGTGGAAAAATAAAAGGGTAGCTGTAAGAAGATTCAAGTAAGCAGTTACTCTTTCCCTTCTCTGCTGAAGTGTTAAGTATCTGCTGGCAAGCTTCATGCAGTCTGTTTTGTTACCTCTCAGGACATCCAAGGTGGCAGTTGACATTTCCTGCGTTTTTCTGCCAGCCATCACTGCAGCTAGCCAAATTCTTCAGTATTTGATGCAAAGGAAAGTTGCTTATTTTTTTATTCTAAGTCCCATCATTAAGAAGGCATTCGTATGACATTTTGCAGTCTAATCCTCCAGGTGATTTTTTTTTTCAATACTGTAGTTTTATTCCCCAGCATAGTCAGAATAAACTGAAAATTGTACATCAGCGACCCAGATGGTATCCTGAGGGGATCACTTTTGATCTTGATTCACCGTGGGATTCACCTTAAATTGCTGAATCTGGGATAAACTGAAAGCAGTGCCCCTGATAAATGCTTATAGAGCATAACCAGACACTTAAAAACATGTTTGTTAACTTGGATTAGTGGGCAGTCACGAAAAGAAAAGCAATAATATAGGTAAAATTTCAAGAGGCAATACAGTTGGCAAAGGTGACTTCTGTTGTGCAGCCAGCCCCACATCTATTCATTTGCACACTCCTGGAGTGTTGGTGCTAGGATGCAATCTTACAGTATGGAACTAAATACAGAAGGAGGTGTTTTCCTCAGGAAGGGGAGGTAGTGGATCTTGCACACTTTTTAGAAATGTTCAGCAAAATGAAATCAATAAAAACCAGAAATACAAAGAATTTTTTAACTGTACCATGGATTCTCTTACTTGGATGTAGGCTGATCCAAGTAACCTTATTTCCTCTTTTGTTTTGCAAGTGTCATTGAAAGCCGGTAGAAATCATGGGCCCGGTGTAGCCACATGCCTACCACAGAGAGGCACATGTAAATCACATCAAGCACCAATCTGTATTGTTGGGAAACTCCATCCTCCTATTTGAATGGAACCACATTACTGATTAATTAAATAAACCTTATAAACTGCTAGAGAGCTACAACACATGCATTTTTTAAAAAGAAAAATGTGGGACTCATTGTAAAATGCATTTTTCTTAAAATATAAAATGTTTTGAGATGATAGCAAGAAAGAAGGGAATTCTGGTTTATACCAGGATTTGATTTTGCCTTTGATCAAATACAGTCAAAATTTTGCTTGAAGCAGGATGTATCATTACAGTCATTATGGCTAACAAGGTGACATAGCATAGTTTTACCCTATGGAGTTCTTGGGCTCAAATTTAGAATCAAGCATTTTCCCTAAGACTTCTCTAAAAGGCTTCGTGAATTTCTACCACCAGCTATTGTGACTTTACAGAATTGGTTTTCTGCTGATAAATTTATGGCACATTTTTAATTATGCTTTGTAGATTTTGCATTTGTGATTGATTAACCTGTTCGATATATGAGGAAAAATAATGGTAACTTGTTTGGCATAAAAATCACATTTTTTTAATTCACCATTTGTAGTGTGTACTTAAAATGTCATGATATTGGACATAAAAGGGTGAGACTGGCTTTTTGACCCAGATTTTATTTAGAGTATACAAGTCCTAATCAATTAATGTTAAGGGATTGACTTACTTCAAAGTGCAGGAATTAAAGCTTTTGCTCCCTCGTTTTACCTCAGGCAGTTCTTAGTAACAGGAATTGCTGTAAATACTCCACGGTATAGTATATAATTAGTATAATGTTCTTTCCTTGACTCCTGAAGTCTCAGAGACAAAAGCATGAGCTAAGGCAGATATATGGAAGAGCTGTAACTACTATCAGGGGGTCAATTTAGATATTTAACATTATTTTAACCTAGTTTTTATGTGCTCTTAATCCTCTGGCATGTGTATGTGTGTTTAAATACTTTCCAAAGCGATGCTGAAATTGTTCAGAGTTGGCTGCTGAAACGTTATTGGCTTCTTTGGAGCGAGTTCAATCTCAGTTTACACGGTACAGCCCGAGATGTGCAGAAAGCACCAAGTCTGGGCAGCATCATGTGCTGCTCACAGGTCTGGTCCTGCACAGAGTGTGTCCCTGTACCTCTTCAGAACCTCCCAAACAGGAAGGAATCCTTCTCAAATCTTCCGTCCTTCCTGAGGAAAGGCATTACTGCTGTCTCTAACCTTTTGAGGAGAACAGGGGAGGGAGGGTGGGGAGTTTTTGTGTGGGTGTGTGTTGTTTACATGCCCTTTCTTAAGGAGGAAGGTCATCAGGGCAGGAAATGACTGTGACAAGGTGTTTATAGTTTCCATTTTGCAATTTGTTTAAAGCATAAGATAATGTAAACAGGAGAAAGGCGTGAACTAATGAAAAAGCAGAATGGAGATGGCAAAAATGGAGGAAAAGGTGAAACAATGTCTCTGTAAGAGTGCCAGCCCCAAGCCAGATATGGTGATGGGAGGTTGCTGCTGCCAGGGTGGCAGCTCTGCATGTGGAGAGGCAAATCTGCCCTGGGAGCTGACCCATCCAGATGAGGGGGGCTTCTTCAGGCAGGATGGGGAGGGCTTGGGATGTTAGGAGCAGATGGGGAAGTTGATGAAATACAGCTTAATGTCTCTGTCTCCTCATGTGTCTCTGACCCACAAATGAGTAGTGTTGGCCTTTTGGAAGCTGTCATAAGGTTTGGATCAAGGCCATTCCCTTCAGTATATAGCAAAGCCTCTGGCACGTCTGCTGCATGGACACTGCCATCATGGGCTTCAAAGAAGCCACGGTAATCTGTGAGTTCTGCAGATTTTTTGTTTTGGTGAGTAAATGATTCCAAACTGCAGGATCCTGCTGTGCATGGGTGCCGTGCTACCCAGTCCTTCTGCCAGCTGGGTGGACTTTGCACTGCAGAATAGGACACCCAGGTCCACATGTGGATTCAAGACTCACAGGCGTGCATGCTCACAGCTGTGAAGATGTAGTTTAATTTCCCATGTGTGTATGAGAACTGAATCCCACATGGCCCCCTCAGTGTCCAGGTACAGCAAAGTAACCAAGACTATGAGCCCCACACCAATCCATTTGCTAGGGCTGATGATGAACTGGTGCCTTTGCAAGTGCAGCTCCATGACATGCCGGGGTGCTTCTCCAGAGACACGCACCCTGGGAGCAAGGTTGTCTGGCTGCACAAACCCTGCATTTTGGACCTTCTTGGTTTCAACAGTTTTGTCATTTTTCTGTTGTAGCCTTTCCTATTGAAACAACTCTTAGACTTCGGAGATAGTACTGTGTTGGTTTTTAAAAAGAGTAATGCACAGCAGTGAAAATTGTGGGGAGGGGAATCTGTTCTCCAGTTCAGAAAAGGACTGAATTTATGTATTTCAGTCAGTCTCTGGTTCAGAAACTTTTCGAGCTTTAGCAGAAATGTCAGCTTGTAGTTCAAGTTGAATAAGTTTATGCTAATTGTATTGGTGTATTTCTGTATGGATCCTTTTGGAAGCAAAACTGTTAGGAAATACTTATATTCTTCCTTCTCAAAGCAGTTCCTGTCCCCATACTACTTGTGTGGATTTAGTTTATTCTTTTTCGGGGACAGGGAGCAGAGGAAGGCATGGTAGAGTGCCTGGCAATTTATATCACTTATTGAATGCCATCCAAATCTAGTTATTCCAAAATGGGATGAGACTAGGTAGTTTCCTTTACCATTTTGTCCTTAATGGAAATAATCATTATAGAATGAAAAAGTATACTTCTCTAATAGAAACTGCCTGATCACAAATGACGAAACATCTCCTCTACTATAATGTACTAATACACTGTAATGTCATGAATTGATGTTAATCATTCTTGCTTACTTTTACTTGCCCATTTCAGCAAGAATGGACTAAAAACCAGTGGGTTTCAGCATGTTGTGCATGGATCCCTTGAGATCCATGAATTCACTGTAAAGGCTTCAGCAAAGGAGACTGAGACACCTCCATGTGGCATATCATGTGGCAATCGCAGATTTGATCTTTTGAAAGAGATCTTCATCTTCACTGAATTTTTTTCTAGTCTAGTGACTTCCTTCCACTCAGATTCATGCTTATAAAATCTTTTTGGAATGGTATTCTTATCAGACTTATTCTTTTCAGTATCATCAGAGATGTCTTATCATTTAAGAAAAGGATATTTTTTCCAGTCAAAATGACATCAAAATGCAAGAAAGAAAGCTGAAATGCCATAAAGATTTGTCTGTTTATAGCAGAAGACCTACAGAACTATCTTAAATTTAGTGACTCAGATTATGTGGCTTCTTATTTGATACCCGTATTATTTTATATTTTATTTATACCTAAGCTATAGGGAGCTACTTTTTAAAAAAGTTTAGTGTTCACTGCCTTCCTAGTGGTAAAAAAGAGATACATAGAGTAGTTTTCATGTTTAGATGACACCACTCAACCAAGTATTTGAAGATTACAAGTACAAGCACGAGTTTGGTCTAGGCTCTTTTTTTTCGTCTTCTTACTAGTCAAATATATGCAAGAGTGCATCTGGCAGTTGTGCTCTTGGGAACCCGCAAAAGAAACATCTACAGGCTTCTCAAACAGATTTAATTTAGAAGAAAAAGGAAAATATTGATGCTCTTGAGAAAAAAGGGTTTTACAGTCTTTCTTATGTTTCACATATAAGCAACGGTTTCCAAAAATGGCAATACGCAGATTTGATTAAACACTTGGCTGTCACATTTGTGTCTGTTCATGTTCAATTAAAAAATTCAGAGGGATTCTCTAGCATTATTATAATCTACTTTTTTAATATCTAGGCATTTATATTATCAAGTAACATCTGCTATGGCTTAATAACTGTGTCAAATGATTGTAATAGCTTTATTTTTGGTGAATTTAATGATAAAAAGTTTTAGAGCTACATCAAGGAAAGTATTTATGCTGAAAGGATAGTATCTCCTATTTCATACTTTATGGCAGACATTTTGCCATTATGTTTTCAGGTTGTAATCTGAAGTGGCCCTTTATTTTTTTAATTGTTGCTGATGCCAACAATCTTAAGTTCAGCAATATAGATTGCATGGATTTTCTCCATAATGTCCACTGCTAAAAAGTGGTTAGTATGAGTCTAACTCTTCTTATCACTCATTTTGGCTTTATATTAGAAGCGTCTTGATTGATCTTAAGTTAGCTACACTAATATATGACCAGTTTAAGTGGGAAAAATGGTGTGATGATTTTATTAATGAAAGATTTGACAAAGTCTGCGCTCTTAAGCAAATCAGTAAATTGATGCCAAGTAACAGGAACCCAGTTAACCCTTTCAAGAAAAGAAAGAATATATATATTTTTTTTTTCCTGCTGTCAGTATATGAATGAAGGCAACTGCTTTGAAATGTTCATCAGTATTAAAGAAGGGTGTTGTTCATATTTATTATGAACATATCATATTTAGGTCTTGGATTTTCTGTACATACATTTTTCTGTGTTTTATCATGACGGGTTAGTTTAGAAGGACAGTTTCAAAATAAATAGCCTGAGTCATTGTTAGCCCTAGATATTTTGACTTTTATCTTAAGAAAGATAAAGGATAAATTTTGCATGAGCTTTTATCAAATTAAGAAAAGCATGTGTATACATATAAGAAATCACAGAACCACAGAATATGCTGAGTTGAAAGGGACCCACAAGAATCATCGAGTCCATCTCCTGGCCCTGTCACACCATGGGCTTGAGAGCATTGTCCAAAGACTTCTTGAACTCAGGCAGGCTTGGTGCTGTGACCACTCCCCCATGGGGTCTTGGGTTCCAGTGCCCAACCACCCTCTGGGTGAAAACCTTTTCCTAATATCCAACCTAGACCTCCCCTGACACAACTTCAGACCATTCCCTTGGGTCCTGTCACTGGTCGCCACAGAGAAGAGATCAGTGCCTGCCCCTCTCCCCGCACAAGGAAGTTGTAACTGCAATGAGTTACAGTCTCCTCAGTCTCCTCTGCTCCAGGCTGAACAGACCAAGTGACCTCAGCCTCTCCTCATTCGGCTTCCCCTTCAAGCCCCTCACCATCTTTGTTGCCCTCCTTTGGGTGCTCTCTAATAGCTTTTTTATATTTTTGTGCTCAAAACCGCACACAGAATTCAGTGTGAGGCCGCCCCAGTGCAGAGCAGAGTGGGACAATCCCCTCCCTTGCCCAGCTGGTGATGCTGTCCCTGATGCCCCCCAGGACACGCTTGGCCCTCCTGGTTGCCAGGGCTCTGCTGACTCTGGTCAACTTTCCACTGACCAGGACTCCCATGTCCCTTTCCATGGCACTGCTTTCCAGCATCTCCTTCCCCAGTCTGTCTGTACATCCAGGGTTGCCCCATGTCAGGTGCAGATTCCAGCACTTCCCTGGAATTTTGAACTTCGTAGGGTTGGTGATTGCCCAGTCCTCTAATTTTTTGAGATCACTCTGCAGGACCTCCCTGCCTTCATGGGAGACAACAGCTCCTTCCAATTTTGTGTCATCTGTGAACTTGCTTAGTATCCCTTCCAGCCCTTCATCCAAGTCATTTATGAAGATATTGAAGATCACAGGGCCTAAAACAAAGCCCTGCACAACCCATCCTTCACTGTCAAATACCAATATGTAGACACCAAGTTATCTTAATGGTAAACATTTGTAGTATTTTTCTAGTGTAGTTCAAATCACATCTCTGTGTGACAGAAATCTTACAAAATAAGGTTTTACACATCACATACTTTAGTATGCCTCTTTGCTAGGACAGTACATGTAGCCACAGAGAGATTGTACTCTGTTATGCTAAAAGCCCAGGAAGAGCTTTTGCAGGCGTTCAAAAACATGACACAGTAAATGTGAATAGCGTAAGCTCTCTGGGAGGAGAGTGACAGAGCTGCTGTGTAGAGGCCTGTTGGATTCAACAGGAGACCTTTGATTTCATTCCTTATGCCAAATTTAATCCATTTTAATCAAGTGAATAGATTTAAAAAAAACATATGAATCTCATTGATTCTCTATCTAGACATTTCTAGATGATTTTCCTAGGCAGATTGCTGCAGAATTGGTGATGAACAGAAAGAACACCTCTCTAACTGTTCATAAGAATTACACTCTTGGCATTTAATGTGATGATTAAATTAGAAGGAAAATAAGCAGGACCATGCACTGTAGCTGATTTTTCTGAAGAATTTTTCATTTTATGTATATGAATATATGTATATATATATGTGAGTGTATATATAAGGGCAAACATAAACAAGAAACCATAGTAGACTCACCAATAGACAAATAACCATGGAAGAATTCCTCCCTCCAAGCTTTGACTGCATGTAAATGTACATTCTACATGTAACAACTTCATGCAGCTGTAACTCCTCTTGTGCTCTGATACCAACTGGTGGTGTTTACAACGAGTTTTATACACAGAAGTGCAAAGTGCAGTTTTAAATTTTAGTGAGGACTAAATGCTGTGATGTTGCTAAGCAAAACTTGATAAGGGATTTGGCATGCAAAATGTTTTAAACAATAAGATATAATGAAGCCAGTTTTAGCTTAACAACATGATTGCATTTTCAAGAAGGTTGAGTTCCTTCATAATTTTCTTGTTTGTATTCTTTATCTTGTGTTGCTTATGTAAGTCCACAGCAGAGCACAGGTAAACATTATAAACGAAACTGCTGTAAAATTTTACCTTCAGCCAAGAAGTCATGTGTGAAGACATGTGAATGTGTTCAGCTTCTATAAAAAATGCTAATGAAATTGTACTATTCTTCTCTTGGTAAAGGAGAATGGTCTCTGAAATTGTTAGTGTGCCAGTTTGTAGCATATATCCTAAATATTTTCTGTAAATCCTTCTATTATGGAATAAAGGACATGAAGATTAATGTCCACAGCATAAACACACCTGCAGTCTTCATTATCTGAACCATGCATAGGAATGTAGATATATTAATTTTGTGTTCCCTAGAAATTTCTCTAATACCTGCACGCTCTTCACATTGTCACCAAATCCTTAATGTGATACTATGCACACCTTAGTGGATGTGCACCTTTTAAGATCAACTATATGAAATTTTCAGAAATTCAGATTTTGACAAATCAAACTTAGAGTATAACTATGGTTAAAGTATAGAAAATATAGGGTTTATTTCAGTTTTCCCTGTGCAAGAAAATATAAATTTACACATACTTATCCCATGCAGGGTGTGGGACAAGTTCTCATTACATCTCCTTTCCTGTCTGATGAACACAAATGCTTGGTTTTCAGAATTGTGAGTTAAAGATAAAGAAAGATTTCTTATCCTAGCCTGGTTTATTTAAATTATGATCTAAAGGTGAGAATGTGAATCTTGAAGCCTTTTTGTAGTTAATGAAGCAGTAATAACAACCAAGGAGATCTACCTTCAGCTGTTTAAATGGCTGCAGGAATGTTAAAAATTTATACTACCATAAGAATTCTCAGCAGAACATCTTATTGAAGTAAACTTTTCTTATCTCTGCTGCTTTCCCAAGGTAACAATTAATAATCCATTAATTTAACATTTCTGAATATTTTTTTCTTCAGGTACACAAAGAATTTCAAAAGGAAAGCCAAACCATCATTAAATATCATGTGAGGTTCATTCAGATAATTTTTTAATCTATAGTGGCCTACCAAAAGATGTGAAAATACTTGACAAGTCTGTGAACCTTGCATTTGTGTTGATGTCCTGAAGGGGGTGGGGGAAGAATAATGTTCATTCACTATATTTATGCCTGAAAATTGCACTATCAGCTCACTTTCCAGGTGCAAATGACATATATGGAAAGGAAAACTGTACACACACAAACAAGGAGAGTATGCCACTAAGTGTTTCATGGAACTACTGACCAAAGGATGTCTAACCCACAGGGATGAATGCAGCATATTGCACGACAAATATTTCTCCCTCCGTCTTACATTCAGAACTCGTTCTTCTTCCAACACTACCAGAGAGCCAAGACTGTAGCTAATACTGAGTAACAGAGAAGTGGGACCTGGTGTCTAGTGACAGGTTAATTTCTCAATTCCACATGGTTCTGTGCATAAGCCGTAACTTACATCCTTTGCCTCTGAATTCTGTCTGGCCAAACAGTGCCTGAGGCAGTGACCTGGCAAACAAGACGGATCAGTGTGCACCATCAGAGGGTGAGCAATAGCTATGATAGTCTCTTCCTAACTGTTTCTAATCTTGCTGGATGATTTGCCCTGCCTTGCTGTCAGCACGCCTGTAGACTTAACTGTACAGAAGGTAAAAGCAGAAGCCAGGTCTCCTACTCACCTATTCTCTGGGCTGTGCTGAGGTGCCTGTTGATTGTAGCTGCAGAATAAAGGTTTGAAAATGTCAGAAGAACTTGATGTTAAAGAAAACATCAATATATCAACTCTGTAAACTGGTAGTAGCTCAATGCTTTTAGGGCTCTTTGTGATCCAGAAAGTCTTTGAGTGATGCTGCCCTGAGAATAAATAATGTGAATCTTAGCTATGTCTGTAATAATAGCTGATTAATCACTTTATTTCAAACTGCTAACTTGCCAGGCATGCACTGCTGGCTTTTTAAGCATTAATACAAGATTATTTAAACATTAACACAAGATTATTCTGGTGTCTGTTCAGTTTCTATTCTAAAGCTACATAAATGAAAAATCCTCTAATACAAAATTTTTGTTTAGGGAAGAGGGCAAAACCCAAACATTGAAGACATCTCTTTCCTTTTTATAAGCAGAGGAGCAGGTTTTAAGCCTGCTTCTGTGGTCCAGGTAGTGCATAGTGCTCTGGTCAGAAGTGTTCAGCCAAATTCTTGCCCCTGAGACTCCAAGGACATGGGAGTTGTAGTCACAATGTCTAAAATGCAAGTGAGGCAAGGCTCATGAGTTGGAATAACCTTATTTATGGGGCCAATTGCTACAGCTGGGAAATCTGAAAACTTGCATTACAAGCTTTAGACACCATTGAATCAGGCAGTGTTTGTTGGTGCTCCACTGAAAATACATGGACGTCCAGACACTTGTCCTCTGCTTCTTGTCCATTTCTCCCTAAGTCAAAACCAGAATTTTAACAGTGTTTAATTTCTAGGGAACAGCCTTATTGGAGGGGATGAAATCTGGTTCTTAAACTTGAAAGAGAGAAGAGTATAACTTTATTTGTACTGGAACATATAGTTACCCATTGCAACAGAGACTTTATGGCTTCATATACCACAGTGATTTGACGTCCCATGGTGACATAATTGCTGTATGCATTACTGGTCTGCAGAAAAAAAATAAAGCAATGACAGTACCATTTTTCAGATTTCCATAGGGGAAAATATCTTTGGCATCTGTTTCAGTTTGCAGAAAAAAAAGGAAAAAAATCCTTTTAAACACTCTTTGCATGACTTAAGCTAAATTGCACAGTAAAAGAAAGATAATCTCCTTTATAAGATACTATTGAATAAATCCTAATCCTAAAAGGAAGAAAAAAAATAGTTAGCAGTAATATTTAGATCTATGGTTTTTGTTTTTTAAATTTCCATATACTTAGATTTTTAGACAGCATCTTACATTTGAAGATGAACTGGGATCCGCAACCTCAGGCAACCAAAAATCAGTGAGGCATGGTGTCTGTCGTGTTTTCCTTATTTGTTTAATGATGTACATATCTACAGCCCCAATTAGGTTTGGAAGTTGAGGTCCCTCCTGGGTCTTCTTGCAGTCTCTCAGCAGATCTGAGAAGACAGCATTACCTTGTACTATTTCCAACATTCTGTCTCAATGTTATTATTTCAATTACTTCCCTGATTGCAGGAAAAATATAGTCAATGGAGTGATAAAACCTTGAATCCTTTCGATCCTGGCAATTTATTACCATTTAAAATGAGGATTTCTTTATGACTGAAAAGTTCAAAGTTTGTCTTCTCCCTTTCAGCATTGCCTTATAGCAGCATCCTAAGAGAATAAGACCTCTTTGGCATATATGAGATGCATCAGTAATAATCCTGTTTGCAGAAACCCTGCATGGGTAGAAAATGTCAACATTCAGACTAAGTGTGACTGTTCTGCAGGGTTTTTTTTATAAATTACATTTTTATGATCTTCCTTGTAAGATTATTCCAAGTAACTGTTGACTCATTATTCTGTTTTCACTCCATTGTTTTTTCTGGTTTTGTTTTGCAATCCCCTGATTATACTTGACTCTTAAGAAACGCTTCAGAGAACGCTCTGTATTTATAGTGTGAATTATGATTCTGCCAGTGTGCATAACAATTACATTATAAATATTTCCTCAGCCATTTGATAAAGACGCAAATTAAGAAAAATAATTACCATTAAAATTACAATTATATATAATTACACTATATTCAATTTAGTTTATCTCTAACATCCTCTTGCTATAATGTGTTCATTGTTGAAGAGTGAGATTTCAGCTGACTGTATTGGAAGTAAACATGGATTTTTCTGTCATTTACAATGTATTTTCTTTGAAAGAAGAGTTTTATCACCAGAAAATGATAGTTTAGGTGGTTCAACTTTGAAGGACCTCCTAGATTAAGATTTTGTGTGTGTGTGTGTGGAGTTTGCCCTTCATTAGGTTAGAGAAACTGTTTGCTCCTAAAAATGCTACTTCCTTAAATATAAATTATTTCTACCTGGGCAAGCATAGTTAGTTTGTACTTGTGCAGTAAGAGAGATTTATGGCTGCAGGATTGACTAACATAGCGGATACTTTTCCAGAGAAGCACGGTCTTCCAGAGCATTGAGTGAGGACCCATTGTCTCTGAGAGGGAGCAGTGCAGAGACTTAGCGTTATGCCCTTATTTAGCATAAATATTAGCCTTAGGCTAATCAGTATGTACCAAGACACCTGAGGAGGTAGAACAGCTAAGATGTGCCAACTTGCTTTGTTTGCTGAGAGCAAGAATGTACACACCTGCTGTTCACAAGAACTGCACCTACACTGTCTTGCTTTGGAAGGATTCATTTCTGAAAAGAAAAAGAGGACAAGCAACTAGAAAAGACAGGATTTTTTATTTTTCATTTTATGTCAAGAAATGCCCTGTGGTCTTCCACTGCTGCTGCTTCTGACTCAAAGTACTCAAATGGTATTAGCAAGTTCATGTTACCTGGTCACATGCCTCTCAAATGGTACAGTTTTGCTGACAAAAGAGGCTACGTACTGCAGAGTCTGTATGGTGCTATTGTTGTTTATAATGCATTTATTTGGTATCTTCTTCATGCTGCCTTCAAATAGTCCCTTGATACTTTAAGCATTCCTTGTGTATGTTAAGCAGTCATGTTAATTTGTGCTTTTCAGAGTTCTCTGAGACTAAATATTTTCATTTCTGTACTCACTTTAGGGAATTCTTGTCCTATTCCAGATGACATTCTGTTTTTAGACAGTCGCTCTGTGCAGCTTTGTGTCTTGGATGTACATAATACTGATTGCTTGCTCTTCATTACTCAGTCTGCAATCTGCCAGTGTACTGTGACTCCACAAAGGAGTAATAGCCCATGATTCAGTCTCTTTCTCCCAGGTAACAAGTGACAGGATGAGACAAAATGGTCTCAAGTTGCTCCAGGGGAGGTTTAGATTAATAATTGGGAAAAATTTCTTCACTGAAATGTTGGCCAGGCATTGAGATAGTCTGCCCAGGGGAAGAGGTGGATCCCCAGCCCTGGTAGTTTTCAAAAGGCTTGTGGATGTGACACTTGGGGGTATGTTTTAGTGGTGAACATGGCAGTGCTGGGTTAGCAGTTGGACTTGATGATCTTAGAGGTCTTTTCCAACCTTTATGATTCTATCATTTTGTGGCGAAAGGAAATCATTATTTTAGAGATATGGGTCATCTATCTTTTTCAATTTCCATAGAATTTTTGTTATAATTCAGGATATGTATCTTTGCTGGTTAACACAGATTTTGAAAGTGGACACAGATTTTATTTTCCCCAAACTGTTGCATGTTTAATGTGTTTAACACTGATGCCCTTGTTTGTCTTAAGTTACAATGCAAGGTGTAACCAAAAGTATGTATTCTATCACCATCTTCATAAGCTGTTAAAGCACGTGGGGCAGTGTTCCCTATCTTCTTCATGACACATCCCTGATAACTCCCTCCAGGGGTATCTTCTGTTAATGGGCCATCCAGCCCAGTCCACTGCATGACTCATAAAATTACATCGTCCCATTGTGAGATGCTCTGGCCAGGGGGAGGAACCAAGTATTCCTACCTGGATGTACTCTGAGGTTTGGAACACCACAGCCAGCCTTTCCTACTGGATTCCCAGAGGAGAAGAGCTACATAACCACCACTGGACCTTCAGAGGAGGACCAGACCCTTCTGCAGGATCACTGCTTCAACAGAACCACATCTATCACCTCAAGAGGACTGCAGCCACCATTTAATCCGACTGCTACCACCACCCTGTCCAACAGGGTGTCAGGTTGTATCCTGTCCCTGTCAGTTTAAGCTAGTGTTTTCTGCCTTTATTTTTAATTTTCCTATTAAATTTTAGTTGTGCCTTGCAATGTCCCACTGATTTGTTTTCAAACTAGTATGTTGTTAAACTCTGAAATGCATCATTGGTCAGTTGGCAGAGCAGTAGCAACTCCCAGAACTTGAAAACAGAACCCAAATGCAGTTCCCATTTTAGTATCTCAAAATCAGAACTGCAGCTCTTGTCTGCTTAAGCTCCAGTTCACCTTTGTAAAGCAGGAGAGCAGTATTTATTTTTTGTATGTGTATGTAAAAAGGTCGGTCAGAGCTTCTCAAAGATTTGAATAGTGACTGAGGAAAACGTAAATGAAGATAAACTCAGAGCAGCATTTAGGTTAATGTACATTGCTTGTATTTCATTAACATCTCTTTTTGGGAAAGATGTTCACGGTAGGACACAAGGTATTAATTTATAACCTGCTCACTGTGGTTAGCAGCACTGAGCTGACCCACTGTGCAGAGTGGTGTGAGGTAACTGGTGGAGCTGAATGTGCTACTGAGCAGGTGCCGGTGAGCAATTCTTTGGAAACTGTCCAGTTTATTCTTATCAGGATAAACATTGATGACTTACATCTCACAGGTATATAAGAAAGAAATCTGAAATAAGTCACATTTCTTCACATCAATGAATGACTGTTNCCTTATTCTTTCTCTGTCACTCTTTCTGTCCCCCCCACCTGTTTTCTACTTCTTTCTTTCTCTCTCTCTCTCTCTCTCTCTCTTTCTTATTTACCACCAAATAAAACCCTTACTATTGTCACTGGTATATGGTCTCGTTTGCACCTTAATTCGGGCAGAGGAATTTCTAAAGAACCTTACTAACAATTGGATCATAACAATGACTAACACGATTTAACTTGGTCGGAAACCGACCTAAGAGCCATGTATCTGCCCAAAAGTAGGGAAGTCAAGATGACTCCCACACCTTTAATGAAAACTTTCATTTTTAATGTTTCTTTTTTAAATTAAAAAATAGCTTAAATCTTTTGGAGGAAAAAGTGCAAGTAAAGGCAGCATAGCAGACGGCACCTGTTAGACCAAGGGAAAGTGCAAGTTCTAAAGGACAGTGAACTTGGAGATAGGCACCTGTACTCCGTGAGACCATCTCATGGTGGTAGCCAGCAATGTGTCCCCCTGCCAGTCTCTCCAGAAAACTCCCCAGGCACCCTCTCCCTCTGTGTACATGGGCGTTACAAGCAGAATAAGGTAGCATGGTGCTCTTTCTCAACCCACCTGCACAAACGCTCTTCTTGGTGACATCTTCCCACGTGCAGAGGGAGGAAGTAAGGGAAAAAGAGTCACAAATTCTGATGACAGTCCCTGACAAATTTGTCCATAGAACTTGCTGCTGCTAGCAGGAGTGTCATTAGAACAATTCAAAAGCTCTGGGGCTCACCTTAAATTAGTAGCTAGAGTCTCCAGACCTGAAGCCAAGTGCTTCTTGAGAGTCAAATTTTACTAGGATCTCTCTGGATAATCAATATCCATCTCTATGGGTAGTCAATGTTATCTTCAGTCAGTTCCGTCATTGGAATTATTATAGTAACAAAAGATGCTAAAAAATGCTGATTCTTTTTGCATAGCTTAAAATTTCCCAAGTTTTGTTTTGATGATGAATGTGCCAATATCAAACGTTATACCTCTCAAAAATCTTCCACTTACCTCACTAATTTATTCTGGTTTTCTCAAAGGAGCCTTTGAAATGGATGTAGTGAGTTTGAACACCAGATTTTTAATAGATGCTATGTTGGTTAATTGAACAAATGCATTAGTCAATTTGTGTTAAACATCTTATCTGCAGAGCTGAATTCCAATAACAAATGTAGCTTTAAAAACATTAATGAATGCAAAATTGCATTAGGTATAATGTTCTTAACAGTGTATTATCAGATATATCCCTTCCCCAAAATATATAAAGTATTAGCCAGAAAATAGCCTAAAAAGCACTGGTTTGCTACCATAAAAACTAGAGAATATGCTTGTTACGAAAACACAGTTATTTTCATAGGTTAAAAGTGAAAGCGAATTTTAGATTTTTTGCAATTCACATATGCTGGCAAGATATTAGTAATATTTATTTGTAGGTTTATACTAAAGCAATAACGATTTAGATTTCTTTCTACAAGAATGGCAGCACTTTTAGGTTTGTTTTCAGAAGAATTTGTGGAGAACTGTGCTTTTTAATCAGAGCCTAGAATTGTGTCCCTGAAGTGTGTTTGAGTTTAGGAGGATGGGATTACAACGTTAGTAAATTTTAGATGCCATATCGTATGTGCACAGAATGGTATGGCACAGTGAGAAAATAAACTAACTCCATTGTGAAGTTTGAACCTTTTATATGAGTTTTCAGCATGCTGCAACTTGAAAACAATACCCCAAGTGGACTTATTTTTTATAAATGTGTACAGGTTTTCTTAAACTAGACCTTGCATCTAGATTTGGACCAAATATTAAAACTTTTTCATTTTAGCTATGCTAACTACAAAAATAATGAACATATTCTTGTTTCCCACCATGCCTGATATTTTCCTGGTAAAGACATGTAGCATCAGTTACCTTTGTCTAGTCATCACAGGCAATATATGTAAAATTACTGCTTTCCTTTTCGATCTGAGGTCGTGTACAGCAGCCCTGTGCTGTGCTGAGACACAGCTCCTCAGGGCAAGCTTGCACATCCATTCCAAAAAAAAAGGCCCAAGGCCAGTGACAGGATTCATAAGCATTCAAGTAAATACACGATGGGGACCCCCTGACAGTAGAAAATTCTTAGGACCGTGTCTGAGGTGAAAAGAAAATTAATTTAGTGGCTACAAGGAGAGAAAAAAAAACCAACAAAAAAAACCAACAAAAGAACCCCTGACATTCCAAACTAGGACAGTTAATGCTTACCTTAAAATACCCTGAGCTGTCTGTCTATGGCATCCAAAGTTATTAATTTTTTTCCCCCCAGGATCTTAGGTTTCAATCTTTTGTGTATATGTACACATTAAAAAGAAAGATATTTCTTCAGAAATTGTACCAGAAAGAACAAAGATTGTTTTTGTGCTCATATGGTTAAGCTGCCCTATTAACGTCAATTTTGAATTTTATCCTTTGGATTTCTCATTAGCTTTACAACATGTCTAGATTATTTAATTATTATGTTTCAGCTCGTAGATGACATAAGATTTAAGAACTTTTGCTGGGCTCTAGCAAGTTGTCGCTATGTTTTGCCTGAAGCTGCTTTTGTATAAAATAATCTTTCCATAGTTAACATTCAGGATACTCTGCAGAGAATCTTAAGAAGACTTAAATGCTAAATAACTGTCACATAGCAAGTCTTAGTATTATTGCACTAAATTACATTGCAAGCAGTGTGATAAACAACATCATAATACTTTGACACATTCATCATTAATTATAACTGAAATCTAATCTCAGCTGGATTTCTTTCAGTAATTATAACCAGTAAAGCAAACATTAGCATACATGGGGAAGGGAGGGTGGAGGAAAGAAGTCTTCTGAAAGTATAGCTGATATATCAAAATACTGAATGGACTGACAGTCTTACTAGGTTTTTATATGGGGTTTTCTACATATATTAAGAGATTAAAAATCTGAAATACATTTGGAATTCATTATGTGAATAATCATTTTGAAGGCAAAACTTTTCAGAAACCTATTGGTTGTGTCATTTTAAGGTGGCATATGACATTTCAGATTTCTGCTGTCTTACACAGAATAATAGTATAGAATTAAATTTTAAATCAGGGATCTCTCTGACCACCAAAATACTGTCTGTGTAGTAGTTCAGCCTTCATACTACTAAGCTTCCTGTGTTTCCCTAAAAATTGTGTAATGTATGTTGGAATGGCAACTCCACTTACCTTTTCTCTCCAAATTCACATTTATTTTCCACTGAGGAACTTTCTGCCCTTGGGGACCTCCCATTCTGGTCATGCAAACTCTTTTCCTGGGCAGTCTGGCAGCCAAGCTGTGGGCAGCAATGCTGTGTGCTGCTCCCCACAGCGCTGTGAGGCACCACCACAGCACCCTGTTGGCCCAGTCAGAGCTCATGGCAACTCAAGAATGAATTTTTGCTCTCTTTGCTATCTTCCTAAGAGTCTGTTTTAGCAAAGTACTTTATTGCTTGTGTACTACTAAGGATACTTTCAAGCGTGATTATACTTTCCTCTGTATATTCTGAATTCCCTGCATGCAAAGCTATCTGTTTTCTACCATTTCCAGTGGCTAGCAAGTCTGAAGAGAAAATGTGTGTGTCTTGTCGACTGTATGTACTATATTTGGAGCAATGTCACCTGGTTCTCCTATTGGATATTTCTGCTCACACCAGATATCTTCACTGCCTATTATTTTACGACCATCAGTTACCTGGCTGCATGCCCCTGAAATATCTGTATGCTTGTGCCGGTTTGGCCAAAATCTAGCAATTTATCCTCTGAGAGAAAATCAGGTTACAACCACCCTTCTCCCCACCAGGTTCGGGAAAAAAGGAAATTTTCCTTGAAGGAAAGTGAAAGAGGTAAAAACTATTTATTTAACAAACACACAAGAAAAAGGATAATAATGCTAAATAATGAAATCTCTTGCTGTAGAGAGAAAACCTGGGAAGATTTCAGAGTCCTTCTGTCTCTCTCCTCCTCGGAGCTGGGTGAGGGCCCACCCCACCCCGGGCCTCGGGGAAAATTCTCCTGATGTGTTCTGATGTTGTTGAGACAGTCCAGAAGAGAAGAAGGGAAAAAACCAAAGTCCCAGGAAACAAAGTTCAGCTTTCCGTCTCATGCTGGAGAGAGGGGAAAAAACAAAACAAAAAACTGGCTGAAGAAGCAAGCAGGATGCTCCCCCCATGCTACCACAGCCAGAGCACTCAGAGGAGTGTGATCTCCATGTCCTTGAGACACTGCTTTGAAAAGTTCACTTGACCCTTTTTTTTTCTTCCCTCTCAAGCTCAGTTTAAAGGCACAGAAAAGGCACAAAATTAATTGTTTGGCATAAAGCCGTGATAGGGGATATACATGATGGAGTCACCCCAAGACAATGCTGTACCTGAAAAATCAAACTAGTGGAAGAGGAAGTAAGTTCATTTCAGCCCTGGTTAGTCTTTGGTTGTAAATGAACTATGAGAAAGTTTTTTCCAGTGAGACTTTTACAGAAAACATACCTATTTTTCTGTCGTGGCGGGTGCAATTTGGTGAAACTTGCATGCAAACATTTTCTCTTATACTTACCGCTATGCTGTCTATAGCCTTTACAAACCCAATATATTTTTGTCCAAGAGGATTCATTGAGAGCTGAATTTTGAAAGTGCTTCTATTCATAAGAAAGAATAGATGACTTACTGTATTGGTGCATGTTGAGTTTTTCAAATGAGTGTTTTGCATTACAATGTTGCTCACTGTACAGTTTTTCTTTCTTGATGATACTTTTGTGTCTGGTGTGACTGAGGCAGAGAGATTTCCTGTACTCTTAAGTGAAAAAAACCACTAATGGAGATGGGTATTTCCATGTTTGCTGTGTTAACATCATCTTACAAAATCATACAGCTGTCAAGATCACCTTTTACTTCTGTGATGATCAATCTAAATGAAATTATCCATTTATTCCTCACCACCATCACCAGAGACCCTCCTTACAGAAGCATAGGGAACTAGTCAATATGCCATACTCTCAGGCTGGTAGAATATGCAGACAAATATATAAGAAAAAACCCCTGTCAGTAAGCGCCTTTCTTTTGCTCTTGTCTCAGTTGTCTCTTATACAACTGATGTTGAGCAAGACGGTGTCACCCTAATTGTGCGTCAAATGGAACTGACTTGGTCACAGGAAAATCATCAGGAGAGATGACTCCAGGGTTTTCAGAGGTTCCCAAAGTAACAAACTTCTGCATTTATGTTATTTTCATATGTAGTTTCAGAAAGTTTAAGGAGTTGCTATTTTCTTTTTCTGTATTCTTGGGTGTGGGGCAAAAACCTTCTGGGTCATGTAATCAACCTATTCATGGTCAAAGACACCCATACTATATAATCACCTCTTTGTACTGAGCTTGTGTGCAGAATGAGGGGGATACCTTTGGGACGGGTGAAGAAGGATATGTTGCTTTTGGTTTGTTCCTGCTTCTCATGTTGAGAAAGGGTTCTATAATCTCATGTTTTGGATGTTCACAAAATTCTAATTTGCAGTCTATATTACCTTGTGGCCAGTTTGGTCATTTATCTTCATTTTGTCCTCTAGCTGTTTTTCCTTCCTGATTATTACCCACCTTTTCCCCATCTTTAGATCTACCAAGCACTTCTACTTAGCTTTGACTTGCCATACTAAGTGAACTGAATACTTCTCTAAGATGGACTTTCCTTTTCTCTGTCATATACAGCATGCCACAGAAAGTCTTACCAGACCTTTATTAATGGTGTTATTTTTCTATCTGAAAGTCCTATCGTGTTTTCCTGTTTGTCATCCTGATGGCTGATAGCTGATCTGATAGATGGGCAGATCTAATATTTTGGATGACAGTCCTCCAGTTCATGGCAGAAGTTAATTTCAGTAATCCCTAAGTGCATAATAGGGCTTATGGATGATGATGTACTTATCATACATTGTAGCATATTATACATTTAATCTCATTTCTGTTTTTAGGGTTTTCAACATTATCTGTTTCTTAATGCACACATTATACAGCCCCTTCTCCTGCACTGACAATCTCCAGATTTCAGTTCAGCAGCCCATTTTATCTTCACATTCATACCTTATATGCCAGGATCATTACTGAGACTACTAAAAGAGATACTTGCCCCAAAGCCAGAGCTCAAGGAATTAAATGGGAAACCTTTTCCTAGCATAATAGTTCCCCTTTCAGCACAATTGCTTGGCCTACTGTAACACTCTTCTAATATTCTTTCTTCTGTAATAGTTCTTCATATGACACTAGAGGTAATGTTTTACTGAAATCCAGATAAATTAGTTCTGCATTTCCTTTGCCTAGAAAAATAATGTGCTTTTAAAATGGCAGCCTCTCTGGGATTGATTTTCCATTGGCACAATCCATGGTGCATTTGAACATGCTTTTATTTACTCATTTAATTGTGCTTTCATTCAGAACTTCTTTACAGAACGTACATAGCACTGAGTTCAAGCTAACAGATGTGTTCCTCCCTGGACTACCCCGTTTCCCTTTCTTCAGTAGAAATACTGTGTTTTCTGTTTTCCATTCCTGATTTGAAAAATTTGCTTACTGGCCTGTGTTATTTGGCTTGGGGCGTTTTTCATGCCAATTTCTTACAATTCTGGGACATAGTTCATCTGTCTGCCTGTGTTCAAGTACATTAAAACCTCTGAAGTGAGTTTCCACACCAGTTGCAATAATTTCAGTTTTGATACTTTCCACACACTTTCAGCCATGAGTCACCCTCTCCTGACTTATGTTTTTCATCAGTCCTTCTTAAAATCTGAGTCCAAGTACTCCGGTAGTTTTCAGACTTTTCCACCAGCTCTTTGCTTTGTGAATAACAATCATAGTCCTTTTCTTTTTCTTTTTATTTATATTCCTTATTTTGTTATATTTATATGTTATTCTATATCCTTAATATTTTCCATTGTTGGTAAACAAAGAATAGTTTACTGTTCAGTGTGATTTGTTTTGTCAGGGCTTGGCTCTGACAAAGATAAATGTTACAAAGTGAGAGGATTCTCACTTTATCCCTGTGCTTTCTATCTTTACAACAGTAGCTTCCTTCCCTGAGCAGCACTTTTTCTGATTTCGTGTCATCATTAATAAGAAGTGCTAAAATTTCACATAAGAGGTCTTTTTTTAGTGCAGGTTATTACTGGAGGCTTTCTCTAAAAGTTCATTTTCTTTATTTCTTTCATACTTTCAGGATGCAAATTCCATATATTTTTTAACCTCAACTTCAAGTAATTTTAAGTCTCCTCTTTATCTAAGTATTCGATTATTTCAGTTCAGTTTTACTGGCCAAGTAACTTCATTTATGTCTCATTTTGCCCCAGTCACATTCAAAATCTCATTTGAGCTTGCTTATCCATCTGTGACATGTAAACTTGTAATTCTTCTGACCAGGGTTTCAATCAGTCAAAGTCTCCCATTGTGTATTGTATAACTGTTTGTAAAAGCAATTTTTTAGGTAATTATTTTATTTGTAGCAGGTTTTGTTTGGGTTTGGCTCCAATATTAAGTAATAATTGAACCCAACCATTTCTGTTATCTTGGTTTTGCTTGAAGAAAAGTTAAAGTTATATTTATTTCTATGAGAGTGATAGAAAAGTATCTTTTGGACCCAGAAACTTTTTTTTTCCTACATAGCTACATAGCCTGTAGCAGAATCTCAGCAAATAGTCCTTCTTGTTTTGAACATCTCACCAAAGACATTTCAATTCTAAACATTTCTGTTTTCTTCACCACTGTCTCCTATATTTATGTGTTTTCTTCAGCATGATTTCTGTTTGTGATTGTTTTTCTACCACATACAAATAAGGTAGTGTCCTAGAGTGGCTCTAATCCCTCCATTTTGTAGCCCATGCACTATATTGTCTTAGCATATAAACATCTCTGCTTTTCTCACCCACTCTTTATACTGTTTTCTATTTGGGTGATAGCTGGGATGATATTGCTTACATAACAAATGCTTCTATGAATATTAAGTTTTTTGTTTCTCTATTGATGCATGCACTCCTAACCTTCTGCTGTCCCTTTACCCCGTTGTTTCCTCAGCTACATGACTCATGCTCTTTTCTGTCAAAGCCAGGGACAGGAGTCATCTCCCTATGCTCCCTACTTCAAGCATCAGCAATGCTGAGTAATATGCCAGAATTTTCCTGACTTCTAGAAGGAATTGTTAGTTGAGATGATCCTTTCTTCTGGATTAGGATGACTGGAAGACCTCCAAAACTTCCTCCAGTTACTGACCTTATCAATGCAGGTCCAGGACACCTTTGATTATATGAGCTTATGAAATTCCTGGGGTCTCCATCACTGCACTCCTGTTGAATAGGAGAGGCAGTTGTATGGAAAGGGTTCTTGGCTTTCTGCAGTTTAAGGTGCAAACTACTTAAATCAGTGAGAAATTAGGAGTAATTGCTAATTCAGTATCACTGCTGTGATTTCAATTTTCTGGAAATCTGGTAGCTCTCAAAATCCAGTCCATGCTTGGAAAACCAGTTAGAGTTGGTCCTTGGAAAGAAAAGTTGTGTACTTCTTCAACTTCCCAGTCTTCATCACTGAGGTACTACCTGTTGACCTCACAGGGTAGCATGAAATATTAGTAAGCCTCACAACAATGCTGAAAAAGAAAAAAAATATATTGGAAGAAATTTGCATATTATAGTCCCAAAGTGGAAAAATAGCTTGGTGGATCTTGCAGTAAGTCATTACCAGGGTGCACCTGTTTTGGTGTAGCAGACCTTACAATACAATTTTCTTTTTCCAAGCATGAGAGAGGTGCAGAAGCAGTAAGGGTTTTTCCTTGTGAAAGTCATAGTTGGTTGTATCCCCTAGGCATAAAAAGGCTACTCATATACCTTAGAATGTTTTATTAGCTGAAGTCTTCCTTGTATTTGTTTTGTCCCATTCTTCTTTGATGATTTTACTGTTATCACAAAGGTCTCAACATGCAAACTAGCTAATAAGACCTTATTCTGAACCTGAATTGTTTCATAGCAGTAATTTAATAATGCCAGTTCTGTCCAGCTGCCAGCCTTTCTAAATACAGTGTTGTTTCTACATATATCATACATTAAACTGAATTTAGCTGCTTAGTACTCACTTGTTACTACTTGTAGTTGATGTATGCCACCAGCTACAGTAGTTTCACATACATGCACGTTCACATCAGAAGTAAAAGACAAAAACACTGATAACATTTTATTCTTGCTGACACCTATGAAATATTCAGCACATGCATGAAAACTTCTGAAATACACTTAACGCTCATTCCATTTTATAAAAGTGCAAATTGTTTTCTGCTTGTATCTTATCTGAGTTAAACCAGCATTGCCAAGTCCACCACTAAGCCATGTCACTCAGTGCTCATCTGCATCTTTTAAATATCAGGGATGGTGACTCCACCACTTCCCTGAGCAGCCTGTGCCGAAGCTTGACAACCTATTCCATGAAAAGATTTTTCCTAATATCCAATCTAAACTTCCTGTGGTGCAACTTGAGGCTGTTTCCTCTTGTTACGTGGGAGAAGAGACTGACCCCTACCTGTCCACAGCCTCCTTTCAGAAAAGTTGTAAAGAGCAATAAGATTCCCCCAAGCCCTCATTTTCTCCAGGCTAAACAATCCCAGCTCACTCCCTGTTCTGCAGGGCAGCTTTCCAGCCACTCTGCCCCCAACCTGTAGAGCTGCCTGGGTTTGTTGTGACCCATGTATAGGACTCAGCGCTTCACCCTGTTAAATCTCATACAATTGGCCTGTCCAGATCCCTCACATTCATGAGCACACTTCGGGCCTCTTTCTTACTGACAGTAACATTTGAAGTTCTTTAAGTTAGTTTTTGGGTTGCCATGAAAGAAGAGCACATCTTCCCCAAATGGTGGCTCAACACAAAGTGGTTTAACATGACAGTCCTAATTCACAGCTCCCAATGCGTTCTGCTAATCTCAGGTATATATTGACTCTGAAAATTACGTCTGGAAAGAATTTTTTTGCTAGAGAAAGAAGCTTTTTGGATGACATCAGAGGTGTCTTTTCACGCACACACCCCCACCCCAACTGAGGAAATAAAACGCTCAGAAGTCTTGCTGAATTCACTTTTATCTGTAGTGGAAATAAAGTTTATGCATTGCAGCAATCCCTTCTTCAAGACACAAACCTTTGTACAGAATGGAGATTACCCACCGGAAAGCACTCATAGGGATTTTTCTCCATTATGTGAGGATAAGTTACTGCTAGCCTTACTTGAGGTCACTGATCTGGGCCTGCCTCACTGGCACACACGATTAGACAGTGTTATTTTTAGGTGTAGGGTTTTAAGACTGAATTCATGTTCAAGTGGATCCTTTTTTGCCTGCCAATTTTTAAACTGATATTTCAATTTAAATCTTTAGCAGTTAATTACAAAGTTATTCTTTATCCCCAAATGTACCTGTTTAAGGATGAAAGATTACATCTCAATCTTCATGAGGAAATAAACAAATCTGTTTATACTGAACACAGAAAAATGATTACAGCTGGTCAGATTCTTGTGTATGAAAAATTTACTTCCAGAATGTCTTTCATCCTTTCCTTCCTCCTAAGGAGAAAATCAAAGAAAGGGCTTTGAATTTTTATTAATGATTCATTACTCATAGCTGATCAGTGAACAGTTTATGCAAATACACTTTGCAAATTGCTCACTTTAACTATTACTTGGGGTTATATCTGGATATTACCTTCCCATGGGAAGCAGAGGTGTGAACATTTGGATTATTGATATATAATCATGGGAGTATAATGCATATCAAATGTTAAATACTCAGACAGATACAGAAATCATTTGCAATACACTTGCTCACACTGAATTGCACCTTAATGGGGTTCTTGTTGATATTAATAAGTTACAAGTTAAGATGAATGAGTATAAATTGCAAGCTAACTAGCTGATAGTTGAACATATTATTCTTTGAGGGTAGTTAACCAGCAGGTCTCATGTTCCTAAAGACTTAAATTTAATATACCTCAAGGAAATATCCCTTTGTATGATAGAATTTAAAAGAGAAAGATTATTTTTGTTTCTCCCCCTCTGCCATAACAATACAATAAAAATATATTGGCCTGTTTTGTGAATTTGGATGGGAACTTTTGGCCTGTGGCATGCAGTGCATTGGTTGTTTTGTGACCAATGACTTCTAGTGGGGAAAAAAAAGTAGTTTTGTTATTATTTTACTTTGGAGGGTTCTTGTAGGGGTTGGCAGGGGGAGTATATTATCCCTGAGATGTAATTTATTCATTGTTTCAGAGCTCTGAGGAGCTGATAATCTGCGAAATCACAATGTGTCATTCAGACCAATTTGAGTAACAGGCTTAAGGATTGCTAATCTTTTCAGCGCAAATGGGGAAGATTTTTCTAGGTATATATAGCAAGCAAAGTTACCAGCTAGGAGTTCATCAAATTGTGCGTAAGGGAGAGATGCACAGAAACATTTGAGAAATAAAAATGGATTGATTTATTAATTCAATTTTCTCTTCCACAAGTGTCTGGTTTCAGGGCACTGGATCTCCTTTCATTGTATGAGAAACAATCACTGTTCATGATTGTGTAATATGCCACTGACAGAGGTATAAAGAAGTTGCTGAAGTGGTGAGAGTAGGTGTCTTATTCAGAGGTCTAGCATTTATTACTGCCCTCCTACCATTTAAATTCATGGCTTACTGTAGTATGCTCCTGTGCAAGCAATTACACAAATGTTAGATTATTATGAAAGAATAGTTTAATGGTAGCATATGTATCTGTTCCAACAGGCTATCTCCTTATTTTATTTACTTGCTTCAATGGCTTTCACTGTGTGAAACAAAGATTTAGTCAAAATGGAATGTGTACCTGAGGTTAGCCGTCTGTGGATCATACTGCGTTCCAAAGATTTTACTAGTAGAGGATCAAAAAGCCCACAGACAAAGGCTTGGTCTTGGGAGATGCTGCCTTAAAGTTCAGCTGTTGGTGTTAATGTGTCCAGGATTTTCCCCAGGTAAGAAAGTGACTAATACGGTCGGCTAGCTAATTGCTAAAAATGGAGAGTATCACCTGTGGGAGACAAAGCCAGACAAAGGGAATCATGTCCTCCGGAGACACACAAACACCCTGGAAAAGTACCTGAGAACTTTGTCTCAGATGGAGTTGATAAAAGTTCTAAAGAGCAGAGCAAAAAACCTAAAGGTTTTGTAGCCTAGTAATGATATATTTTGAGTTAAAGAAAAGCAAAACAAATAAAGCTCCTTCTGCAAATGTTGGGTTTTGATGTTGGAAAGCAGTGAGACCAATTAAAATCTGTTCCCCTGCTAATATCAGAGATGGCAATTACTAACCTAAGAACATGAATATGATTGAGAACAGTCTGTTCCTACAGCCATGAGCTTGATACTGTATACCCTTGGTGCTACTGTAATTCCAGAAAAAGTATAAAATGTGAAAATTGAATTTGCCAGGACAGATGTTTCGTGTGGTGGTGATATGGAGTATCTCTAAGAGCTGAAAAATAGGATCTGAATGAACTACTTTTAAATGCATACCAAGAACCTCTCTTTATTGTTGTACTTTTTAATTAGATGAAAATAAATGAATTGAAAAGATGAAAGGAACTCATGTAACATCTCACTTCAAAGGGCAGCTCCACTCTAGAGGAGTGTTTAAAAAAAAAGAAAAAAAAAGAAAAAGAAAAGCAGCTTATTCAAGAAATATGCATTCTCTGTAGATTTGGTTTCTCTTTTACCTGCTTTAGAAACTCAGGAATGACTTCTGTTCATTTGACCTAACTGGCGTCATTATCCCGGTGTAAGGGAGAATGGCAACTGGCTGACAGTGATGTTCCCCCCGCGCTCCTTCGCTGCACTTTGCATTGACTCAGCAATGCTCTCAAATGAGCAGGATTACTTTTGACCTTGTGATGGGATTTTTGTCAAAGTTTCAGTGCTCTGGCCTGTGTTCTGGGTAGAAATTGCACACGTGGGAATGTTCCTTAGCTGCTTCCCAAGGTGAGAACTAGAGCACCAACCACCTCAAGTGTATGCATATCAGTGCGTGCAGCCTGGGAAACAGACAGGAGGAACGGGAGCTCCATGCCTGGTCAGAAAGGTATGATACCGTAGGAATAACTTACACATGGTGGGACAACTGGCCTGAGTGAAGGATTGTGATAAATAGTTAAAGGCTCTTTTGTAAAGATGGGCAGGGAAGAAGAGGAGGAGGAGTCACACTCAAGTTAAAGACAACCTTCAATGTACAGAAGTCGAATAGAGTGATTATGGAAGCCTTATCTAATGCCTCTAGCTCAAGATCACAGGGGTCATCTCCAGGGAGGATCTTACAGGAGGCATCTGCTACTGACCTCCAAACCAAGACAGTGAGGCCAATGAAGCAATATCTGGGTCACGTAAGCAAGCTTCAAATCACCAAGAACCCTGTTCTTATGGGTGACTTCAACCACCCAAACACTTATTGGAAGAACAAACAATAGCTAACATATCATCTATCAAGTTTTGGAAATGTGTGGAGAGCTGCTTCCTTATGTTAGCTGTGCCAGCCAGGAAAGAGGCACTGCTGGATTTGCTACACTCAAACCAAAAGAACCTGCTGTCGTTTATATCTCAGTTAGTGATGGCCTTGGCTGCAGTGATCGTAGTATTGTGGAGTTTGGGATTGTGCTGAGCATGCTGAAGGTGACTAGTAAGACAAAGGTTTTAGATTATGGAAAGGAAACCTTATCACCATATTCCAGTATTTAAAGGGTGGCTAGAAAGAAGATGGAAACTGTTTTTTACAAGGAGTCCATGGGAAATATGGGGAGTAATGGGTACAAGTTACTCCTGAGGAAATTCTGACTGGACATTCCCAGTGAAAATGATCAGCCACTGGAATAATCTCAGGGACATGGTGTATTCCCCAACATTGCACACTTTTAAGATTCAGCTGCACAAGATGTTGTGACATCTTGTCTAGACCATGCTTTTGCCAAGAAAGATTGGGCCAGATGATTCTTGAGGTTCCCTCAAGAACGTGTTATTCTATGAATATGTTATTCTATGCAGAGGTAGAATGTCTCTGTGTCTGGATTTACTTTATCTGAACAAATGAATTGGAAAAAAAAAAAACAAAAACCAAACCAAAATAAAAAAATCCCTCAAACAACTCAATCACTCATCTGCCTGCTAAACAAGTCAGCCTTCCCACTCCAGCAGCAGATGCTTCCACCCAAAATACCTAAAAGCCATGCCTTGCATACTTTTTATATGCAGAATGGCTTATATTGTGCAAGATATTTCATCACTCCAGCATTGCTTGATTGGTCTTGAGGGAATTTCTGGACTCTTGACTTAAGTCAGTGCTGTCCAACTGCAGGGTAGTATTTTTGCCTTCCACCAAATTTTCCTCTAAGTCCTCTTTTCAAACAAGAAGGGTTTTTTATCCCTTCAGCACTTTATTTCCAATCACATCCGTCCAGGCCAGATTTCTTGTTATCCTATTTCTGTGTAAAGGTGACCTGGCTAAGGGCAGGATGAATTGAAACTGCCCAAGATGTCACAGTTTCCTTCTGTGTTTCAGTTGCCCTGAAGTGTGCGATGGTAACTTTAGAAAATAGCATTTGTATGCAGAAGTGTAACAGAGAAGTGTCACAACAAGCAGTTGAATAAAGATTCAGAGGAAAACTAGCCCATCTCCATCCCTAGGAAGATCCTAAAGGTAGGACTCCTCACTGTAGAGGAATAGTATTCTCTTGTGACTCAAAAATTTTTACTTCTAGAAGCAGTTTGTGTGTGACTTGGGAAGGGAGAACAGCTCATCAGCTTCATAACTCCTGGGTAGATTTTAGGCAGGTTGTTCTGTTCTTTGTTATGTCATGAGTTGCTTAGCCAGTTTGTCAGATAGCAATTGGATGTGAAATGCTATTAGCACTTCACAAACACAATCAGCTAAGCAACTGAGCTCATCCCAGACCTGATTAAGTGAGATCAATTATAATAAGAACTAGATAAGAGAGGTAAGCTTCTTGTTTTCTGGGTTGGTATTCTGCAGTATTAGCCTTTGTAAGTATCCTTTATACATCATTAGCTGCAAAATCTTGATTACTTCAGGAAGTGGCTTCTAGACCAGCATTCAAATGAACTTCATCCTGAACTGATAATTCTAACACTGCAACTGCCACTGAGTTTATTTGAAGCATCAAAAAAGTAAGCCATTGAAGCCAATGTTTTGCAATTCAAGGAGCATGTTTCCTCTCAATCTTCAATACTGTTAAATATTCTGAGAGAGAGCTCTTTGTGTCCCAAGAAGGGAATAGCTGCCCTTCATAGCATCATGTTTTGCCACGGCACTATTGCTATAGCACTTTAGGCATAATTTCCTAGATACCAGAAATTGTACATGATTCCTGAAAATCTTGACATGAAGTTGCACACCAAGTGTTCACAAAATCTGAAGAATAAATGTGAGAGTCAAATGCACCAGAAGTAGTGTAAATATACATTTCATAGCAATACCAAAATATTCATGCTTTGTTAATCAGAATTGGAAAGCTGATAATGTAGGAATAGAGGGGGCCATATGAACAAACAAAATACAAGAATTTGTATTTTTGTTGCAAAATAGTCCATGTCTAAATCGTAGAAAGAGCAACTTGCCCATCTCTTTGAGCAGATATTTTTAGCATTATTTTAATTTCTTTTGTGGCTTCTGGTTCTTGCCATGGAGCTCCCAGGAGGTAATTTTTTCGTGATACAGAAAGACTAAATGCAGGATGCATATCATGCCACAACAATTGTGTTGTTCTGGAGCATAAGGTTTGACCAAAACCCACAACTCTTTTTTTTGTTTATTTGAATGAAGATTCCTGAACTCTGAACTATTTTGTTAAAAATATTTAAGATCTTAGAAGAGTGACATGGTCCATGTGTCTCTCCTATTGTGTAGCATTGGATGTATTCAGTTGTCTGCTTAGTTAAGAATCATATCTGATAAACAGAAATACAATTTTTGCCTCCCCTTTTACAATGGGTAAGACTCAGATGTCTTTGATGATCTAGGCTGGCATCTTTGTTGCCCTTTCAAGTGCTTTCTACTATGATAATGATAAAGTTGTTGTTAGGGGTTGTGCAGTCTCCTTGATGGGCTCAGTGCCAGTGTCTCTGCTCTGGTCCAATTCCCAGTGTTTTGTTTGCTTTGCTGGCCATTGTGAGTAACTGAGCAGAGCAGGTCAGTTCCCCCTCACGGATGCTCTCTGTAATCTCTCCTTGGCAGACATGCGGGACCACTGTGACCTTTTCTGCAGCCAGTGCAAGTTTTTAATATTTTTCTGTATTCAATTCCAAAACAGAGGCTAACAGCTGTTAGCCTCTGCCTTATCTTTTCTTCCTCATCCACCCACAGTTTTTATGGCTTTTTGGATAGAATAATGCTTTCCCTAGATATTGGTCTACAGATCTCTGAAAATATTCCTGATGTTAGGTCTCTTTCAAATCACAAATGGCCATTTTGCATATCATCACTGACAACCAGCAAGACTTCTTCCCTAAAGTTCAAGATCAATTATTAATAATTAGTTGGCAAGATTCAGAGATTTGTAGGATGGATTCTTTGGCCTATGCTATGTTAAAATATGTGAATATTAGTGGTCTCTTTTGGGCCATTCATCCTCGTAGCAGTCCACCACTTTTCTCTTACCACTTGGTTTATAATTATTTGCCGCCTCTATCGTCTTTCACTGCAGCTTAACGTATTATCAAATATACACAATACTCTTGCATTTTTCTTTTGTGTGGACCTTTAGCAAATATTTTTGGAAGGTTAATATGTCCTTCACCTGGTGGTGTCACTTGCAGTGTTTAAAATATTTGATAACTATAGAAAAATCAAATAGGATGTACAAAAATTATGATCAATATGAGAGCTATTATGTTATTCTATTGATGTTTATTTTATTAAAGAAAAAGCATTTGATATCTGACATTTTTAAACTTTGAGTCTTTTCACAATACATACTTAATTGTGGCACCAAAACCTTTTAACATGCATTATGAAAAATTATGCATACAGGAAAAAAATAGTAATCCTCTATTTTGTGGTCTAAAACATATATGTAAAGTATTTTTGCCCAAGAGTGCATGTCTTATGTTCCACCTTGTCCACTTATTCTTCAATGCAGATATCATCTGAACTTTCTGAGAAAGATCCAAGGAACACCAGGTTCCCGTGGAGGTCTTGTCCTCATGGTCGGAGTTTAATTTTGAGCTTGAACCATGAGATTTGGGGTGGGTTCATTCCCAGCATTAAGTGTTACAGTTTTGGACATAGCTCCTTCCTCAGAGACTTGCTGTGACCCCAGGTTCAGCCTTGCAAAGTACTGAGTTCTGTACAGTTCATCAGTAGCATTATTCTGCATTCTTCTTTGTGGTGAAGAAAAATGAATGATCACTCCTTAAAACTTCTTGTGGACTGTAGTGCACACACAGCATAAATGAAACATATTTTGTGCTTCCCTGGTGTCCCTTCTGGTCCCTTGAATGCTTTTGTTCATCAGTTCCTGAATATATTCTCACCTTGGAGCTTCACCTTCTCCTGTTGGACTGTGGGAATGGCTGCATTAGTTCATAAAATCCAGCATTTTTGTTTCTATTTGATGTTTCCTTTAAAAGATGCTGGTCGGGGATGCACCTCTCCTCCCATCCTTGTATAGTGCTCTTGTTACAGGTCAGTTTAAAGCTGATTTCCAGGAGAAGCACACAGAGGGAGATTTGTTAGTGATCTCTTTGTCTGATTCCTCTTTGCACCAGATTACTGGAGCCTTCTAACTCAACTGCATTAGGTGTAATTACATCGGGGGTAGGGGGATGGACACAAGTCTCCACCTGCCTTCTCACCTATTCCCTGATCTCTCAGAAGGTAACTTAGGACCTTAACATAACTTTTAACCATTACTTTAATGTAGCTTAGTACATAGTTACTCTATGTAGGAGAAAATTATACCTTCGCACCTTTTTGTGCAAGCAACTGTGTATGTGAACCTCTATTGCTTTGAAGAACATATTTTCACTTCACAGTACACTACAAGACTGGGGGATGAATCCCTAAGGGAAGAGTTCCCACTCTGCAAGTTAGATTCACTGAATATAAAAATAGTAACTCTTAAAAGAGATTTAAAATCTGTACCTTAGCTGCATGTTATATTTACTGTGCTCATTTGTTCCATTCTTTAGGTTTGAAGATGGTACGGTCTCTTTTCTTGATATCATTGCTCTGAAACATGGATTTGATGTTCTGGAAAAACTCACAGGTCAGTTAATATAACTCTAATACTGAAGACTGAAGATTTATGCTCAGGGCACAGGTCTGGTCATATTTTTTATGGCTCTAGCTTAATTTCCCTTTGTAGTTTCACTACACTTTGTAGTTTCACTTCACATGTTCATCGTTGTGAAGATGAGACTTCAGTGTAACTGGCTTATTCACATACTCTGTATTGGATTATTCCAGCCTGGTTTGAAAGGAGAAAAACGGTCCAGACTGTTCTGGGTACACAAGACTTGAGTACATGGAGCACTTCTTGTCTGCCTCACACTCACAAAGATGCAATAGGAAAGTAACACTAGAAAGTAGCTGAGTGACTCACATTGTTTGAGTCAACCTTTGAAGCCCTTGACGTGGAGCTAACACTAAAGTCCCAAACAGAACTTCAAGCTGATGTTCTGGTCAGAGCCTGTACGTGAAGGGTGACACTCATGTGCCATGTTTACTCCAGGATAAACGGCTGCTTTTTGGGCTCAACACCCAAAAAGCACAATCCCTCTTGTGTTTGCTGCCATGGGTCAGGGATTCTCCTGAAAAGGGCCGGAGATGACACCTGGCCAGGGAAGCTTGCACCACTGGCTGTGCAGCAGGCTTGCACCACGGCATGTTTCCACATGTGGAATGTGCCAGGTTAACAAAGGATGTTCCTGAAATGGGTTTCTTGATTAGGTTTGTGCACGCTTAATGTGTAATGTCTGAACCTCCCTTCTCCAGTGCACTCTTCGATTTCCTATATAAAGTCATAAAGTGCATCACGATGTAAAAGAGACCCGAGTCCAGACAGACATTGGCTATGTACTTTCCAGGTTAGTGTAATTTCAGCTAGTGTCTGTGGAGGTTTATTGTGATGATTTATCTGAAGGATTCTAGTTTCTTCTTCCTCCCAGTGCAAGGCTTCTGTGAGGAGTATTCTGTTAGATGCTTCAGGTTTGTTCATGTGGAAATCAATAGCAGTTTTCATCCACATCAGTAGTCTGTGATTTTTACTTTACATTGCTCTACATGGAGACCAGGGATCAGGAACTAGCCTTTAGTATATGTTCTTGTAGCACAGAATGCTTCTCAAAAATGTGCAATCTTAAAGAAACACCTTCCCTTGTAAAGAGGGCTTTGGTTTAATGTGTAGGAGCATTGCCTGCCATGAATGTGAGAGTTGATGGTTGTACCTCCTCTGTTGCATTTCTCATCCATCTTTACCTGCTATTGGTACCTCTTTTAGCTAAACAGTTGAAAAATCTCTTAATACTTGACTGGGGGGAACACTCAGCCCTGAACCTGAATAAAGTGGATATCAGTGGATGACAGGGTAGAAGAGAGGCATGAAAAAATAGTATGTTGAGATCTGTCAGTTGTCAAAAATGTGAATTGGCTTTGAATTTTCATATTTACAATCCTTTCATTAAAAATGTAAATCAAAAATTTAGGAATATTTGTGTTTTCAATTTAAAAATTTATTTTTTTCCACACTGCTAAAATATAGAAAGATAAAGAAAGATGAGAAAACATAGACCAAAAGAGCAAACAAGAAGAAACCTATATGGAGAAGAAAATTGAAAAATTAAACAAAAAACGGTTTTGACAAATACTGGAATTTTAAAACTTCAGCACTGCTGGTGTAGTCTAGGTACTTTAGTGGTCTCTAGTCAAATTCAGGAATGCCACACTGAAAAGCAAAAGTGCCAGCACTGCCTTTTTACAGACATAAGAGACCAGAGAAATCCATAGTGGAAGAATAAATGGAATTCTCTAAAGGATTTTAATCACCACATGATCCAAGAATTTTCCACGAAATTGGGCTAGTGCTAGACCATTATACATGGCCAAAGATGAATTAAGCTTGTGTTGCAGATAAGTAGGAACTTTTTAACATCCTCACGCTAAAACTTTTGTGATTATGCTTTCATGTATGTGTGTGTAAGCAGAAAAATTTCCATGTGATGTGTTTTTGTTAATTAAATTTTAATCATACAGAAGGGAAATGAAACAAGCCACTCAAAAGTGACAGTAGAACGTGGCACAACTACAGTCATGTTCAGATTTTTCCATCATAAAATGCATTTTGTGGGCCCACGTTTCAAAGCTGGTGTGAAGGGTGGCTCAGCCCTGTCAGGTCTCTTGGCCCTTCTGTGCTGGCTGTGAGAAAAAGGCTGTGGGGGTCTTGCTCTTCAGTTTGTGTAGGCATTGAATATATCTGTGCCTGGCATGACTGATGCAACAAGAGATTCAGGGCTTTGCAGTTGCCATTTTCCTCTCACCATCCTTTTGTCCCCCAAGTATCATTGACAACATGGAGTTTTGTGGGTTATTTAATTTCTGTCAAAGGCCCAGTGTTCCTTTTGAACAGAGATTATTAGCATTTGGGTGTATACAACAAAGCCATTGCATGCTGTAGAAGCACTTCCTAATCCAGAAGGACTGCAGATTTGTTTTAAGCCTCTTTATGCATATTTCTTCCAGTTCAACTGTCAGAGTTTTCAGTGGCAAAATGCACTGTCAAATGTGAATCACTTATGAATCTCACTTTGCTGTACCTACTGGAGCACTTGCTTTGCACTCCCCAAACACAAAAAATTATTCTCATTCTGGGTTAGAAATAGCCTGGAATAGAAACAAGCAAAGAACCAAAGTATTGTTGTTATTAATCGTGTCCTAATGTGTAATAAAAGCACTGCTGAAGTTCTTTGGGGATGTGCTGTAGCTGGATTATTCTGGTGTAATTATTGAAGATGGGGAGGGAAATCTCTAACAGAAGGTAACTCAGAGTTTCGGTGTTAATCAGTGTTGTGAAACATACTGATCAGTTTCTGACTCTGACATCATCTGAATAAATCCTTGACCTGTCTCAGCTTCCATTTAGAACAAGGCATATTTCCTGCCAGAATTGCATAATGATGTGCATGTGTATTTAAACCATTCTCAGAGGTGTTACATCTATATGATTTTTAAACTTGTGGTTTATGGTATGTATTTTTGTTAGTAAATTTTCTTCTGCTTTAAAAATGAAACTAAGGCACATCATTTGCGCCTTATTGTTATAAGGTTTACTTTGATTATAATGTCTGTTCAGGAAACATTAATTCATTTCAGAAGAAAATATAATATATATGGGAAGAAATTTTAAAATGCAGACTAAGTCTCCTAAGGATGATGAATTGAAAGTTGTTTTTAAATTCACCAGATGCTTGATTGGTTGCTGTAGAGTAAAGGTCATATTGGCTTTCATAAAGACAATAGTTCAATGAAACAGCCAAAGCAAAATGTAGTGCAGGATGTTAAATGATGATGCTAACTTAGTTTTTTAACTTGGTCTTTGGAACTTTTGTTGTGTTTTGCCCTGGTACATGAAGGACTGGTTGCAGTCAGTAATGGGATGTTTGGCAGCCTGCATTTAATGGTAGTGCAAAGATTCTTAGTGTTGTGTTTAAACACTTAAGGTTATGCAAATCATCCAGTTTAGGGGCCAGAAAAAAACAAACGTTCTCCTGAATAAGATTGTCAGGGATTACTGGGATTTCTTATGTGTGGAGCTTGTGACGTCATCCTACTGTTGTCTGGTCACGTCACCTAAACTTGGACCATAGGTGTGATGCTTGTGTATTTTACTGCTTTCATCCTTAGTGCTCCTTTCATTCGTAATTTTAATGGATTTTGGGGTTCACTAATGTGAACACCAACTGTATGGTCTAAATTTCTTGCAAGTGTGCCTTTCTTTCTACGTGTGGGATTATATAAAAAAGTGGTTTTCCAGCCTTACATCAGATGGTTGCTGTAAAACTGAGCCGTGACCTACTGATGAATCAGAACCTCTACAGAGGAATTACCTGTACTTGTTCCCTTTCAGATTTGCAACATGAGATTGTGCTTCACTGTGAGGACCTCATCTGCGTGGACACTCTGCTGAATGCTTCCATTGAAGTCAATGGGGCCATGAAAAGAAATCTAATATAATGGCTCGCTATCTAGGCGAGGAATTGGGAGACTTGAGTTCCTTTCCTTGGCCACAAAATTTACTTGACATTTATTAAATCACGTAAATACTAATCTTAAGGGGAACAGGGAGTTAGGTAACTGAATATGTTTTCAGATCTGTGTTTAACCTCTGGATGGCATTTACCTTATCTTGCTGTCAACACTGATGCCTGAGGTACCATTTTGATTCCTGTTGAAATCAGTGGAACAGATAGCGACCTCACCAGCCTGATCCCTCTGAATTTTTAGAAATTTAGGATGAGAGGAGGTACAGCCAGCAATAGCAGCTCTTTTCTTTGTCTATTAAAGGAGCTTAGATGATTACCTTAGTGTGGTATAGGAAATTTCTTTAATTTTATATAACTTTCCTGCTAATGATCCCTTTGGGACTAGAAAGATGAACTGCCAAATTAGTTAAGGTGGAAATAGTGTTTTGGGATTTTTTTTGCTTCACTTAGAGCTGAAGCTTCTTTTGAGCAGGGCAGGTTCTACATTTCCTGTGGCTGAAATAAACCAGTAAAGCATAACAGGAAATGTTCTGGAAGAACCCCAAGGAGCGTGAAGTGAGGTTTTCTATTTGTGAAACCTTTATCTGTCCATTACTCTAGCAGTGATTTCTGATTTCCAATATATTTTTCATGCTTCAAATCCAGGTTTATTCAGGTAGATGTTGCTTCCTCTGAGGGGGAAAGGCTCACAGTCTGACAGCAAACTGTTCTGCAAAGGCAAAAAAAAATTCTATCTCCAGGGTGAAAATGTGTCTGTTATGGTAAAAAAAAGATGTCTTATATAAAGAACTTGTGTGTACAGCTGATTTCAGAAGTCCATGGTGGTTTTCATTTTCAAATGACTGGTTACAGCAGATAAGGAGGAAAGAAAGCTCAGTTGGCTCTTTTGCATCAAAAGAAGCCATTGTTGGGACTGTGGTTAATTTATTAGGAAGAACAGGCTCAACTGAGCACGCATTTACTAATGGCTATGGATGAAATTAAAGCAATTACAGAGGCTGTATTACAAAATGAGCAAGGAGGTGAGGCATTCTTGTGCAACTGCCTGAAAATACAGCCAAGCATATACAATGTGTTTGGAAGGCAAGTTTGGATTAGTGAATGGGGGCTACTTTTTTTTACTGTAGATACAGAAACTGTTCCCAGTTCTGCCTAAAGTAGCATGGTAAAATCCATCACTTCCCAGAAATAAAGTGGGAGAGATTGTTGTGCCCTCCATTGAGAGACAATGTCTGTAAGACCAAGTGTTCAATAAAGGCCATAGGAATATTTACAGCAGTCAAGGGTAACATCTGGAACTCAGATCTACTCATTCCCACAATGATGCAGCATTGCCTACATATGGCCAAAGGATGTCTTGGAGAAGAAGTACTTTCTGTCTGTAATAACTTTTTCCCAAGATCATTTTCTGTGTCAGATATGGTTAGGACCTGAAGGACTTGTCCTTTTCATTACAAAGTTGTCATTATCACTGCTAAGAGATAAAGTCCTATGAAACCATCTTTTTCAAAGGAGAGCAGAAGTGACAGCTTTTAGACTTGGGGGCAGACCTTCCAAAGACTTTTTGATGCCTCAAGTGATTGATTAGGTGAGGGATCTTGTTATTCTTAGAATATCCTTTTGAAATGGGAAAAAAATAATCTTGTTCAGCTGTATTCTTAAAACCTGCATATGAAATATTCAAGAATTGTTTCTGTATAGTTACAACTAAAACCTGGAAGGGAAATGGCAAATAAAATTACACATAAATTAATTCCATTACATTTAAAACAGTGTACTGTATTACTAATTATTTTTTGCTGCATCTTGATATGCTAACAAGGAAATAAAATGTTACCTAGTGGATACTAATTTCCTTTACTGATAAGGTGAACAATTTTCTTATTAACATGCACCTGGAAAATGAACCTTGACATGGTGGTGAAATAATTCAGTTTTCTAAAAAACTAGAGCACACTGGGGTTAGAGAAGGGATCAGTATTTTGACATTTGTGGAAGAGACCTGGCTGGTGTTAGGAGTGCTCACTTAAGCCATCCCCCCGAGATCTCAGGGTCCCACTCTAGTGTGCTGACTACCATGGCAAGGATTACCTTATTTCCTTTAGTACATTTTTAATTTCCTAGCTAACTGGATCCAGCTGTTTCAGCCCTTCATGCAACACACAGATTTTATGCTAAATCCAAAGGGGCTAAATTAAAGTGAAATGAAATTTGCATATCATGTAAAACTCTACTTGTTCAGCAGATCCAGATTATATGGTGCTAATCACAAACACTAGACAGAGTAAATCCTCTTGAAGTCACCCTGGGGTTAAGTCAAATGCTTTACACTCTTTGACACATACCCATGAAATATGTAATCAAGCCTGTTTGACGTCCTCTCCTAATTATGTGTGTGTATTTTAAGCAGATGCTTTTCCAGCTGATCTGCGCCTTTTGAGATTTTTTTTTCATTATTAATCAGAAAATCATGCTGTATGTTAATGGCAAGTGCCAATTATGAGAAACTAATATTAGTTTCTTTGCTTAGAAGCTGTGCTTTTGCAAATAAGACCATTGCCAAATAACACATAGATGAAAAGAAAATATAAGAATGTTTTCCATCGGGGCACAATTGTTCTACCATGCATTGCACTATTTCAGCCTAAAACTAAAATTTATTTTTCCATATAATGGTTTTTTAGTTTGAGGGAAAAATAATTAATAAAGAAGCTCTCTGTTGGAAGTAGGAAGGACTGCTTGTTTTCACAAAAGTTACTATTTAAATGATAAAAACATTTTTCCCAAAGACTCTACACTCGTTACTTCTGTCAAGAATGTTAGTATAAAAGCTTAGCCTTTCCAGAGTCTCCTTACTCAGTGAGATAGTATCAGGAGACAAATTTAATATTTAACTAAGTTGGGAGTCACTGAGTTTTAAGTATATACCATTTGTATTGTGACTATGTAAAAGAAGCCTTCAGAAAGGACTAGTGACCTAGTTGGTTCTATCCTGCTCTTCAGCTGAAGGATGCAAACATCCACTTGCATTTCACTGAAGTTTCAAACTGAGTATTTTCCCTTCAGTGTGTTTAGATGTGAGAGACATCTACTGGCAAATTGTTAACTGGCATTCTCCTCCTCCTCAGTCCTACACTGCCATTTCTTTCGACTCTGAAGGAGAGACTTGCTAGCAGGGAAATGACTACTTTGAACCTTTTAGATGTGCTGCAGCATTAAATTTATTATTTGGGAAGAAGCATTAAGTAGTATATCAACAGATACAAAATCAATAAAGGCGAAATAAAATTTTCCTATTTTCTCACTAATGTTACTTCCTCTTGAACTGCCAAGCTACTTTTAGCAGAAATGGGCATATCAGAGAAAAGGAGTTTATGATCCATTATAGATGAACAGGACTAATTGCAAATCACGTAATAATTGTCGTCAGTCTCCATTGATTTTGATTTAGTCAATATAAAATGAAAAGAAGGAAATCACAGGATATAACTGGAAGAGCTGTTTTGCCTACAGGGACTGGTTTCATGTCTAATGCTCGCTCCACACTCCCAGCTTATTTTTTCAGTAAAGATCTGCCTCAGCTGTCACCTTTGCCCGGTTGTTAATGGCTCTCAATAGAGCCATGCTAGATATGGGTTCAGCTCTTGAGCGCTACCTGCTCTAGTTCTGGTTTAAACACTTAGAGGCTGTCAGGGTGGAGTAAGACTCACACAAACAGAGCTACCAGCAAGTCTCCCTTGGGCTTAGGCCCTGCAGGAGCCCCTGGGAATACACCTGGGCCTCTTCTGCAGTCCAGTCTTGCTACCCCTCCAGGAGACACTCACATACCTTGGGGTGGGCGTAGCCTTGCAGAGGTGCAAAAGCACAACTGAAAGGACACAGATGATTGATTGCATGGCACCAACAAAAGATCTCTAAATATTTCAAAATTAGCCTTTGCATTTTTGGGTAACCTGTGGATTCAAGACACTAAGTAGCATCTCATCCATCCAGTTGGAATGGGTGCATTTTCTCACAATCACTACTGGTAAAATATATTTAATATGTTTTACCATATATATTTNGAATCACTGTCCCTGCAAGTATTCAAAAAATGCTTAGGTTTGGCAGTGATGGGTTAATGGTTGGACTTGATCTTGGAGACCTTTTCCAACCTTAATGATTCTAGCATTCTATGATATAAACTGTCATAGTTTATTGATGTTAGTGGAGACATGGTAGTTGATACCACCTGCCACTAAATCTTGGTTAAGATCATGGAGATGTTGCTTGAAAAGCTGTCATTTTTAGGTGGGTTTGACAAATATCTTCAGAGTAAAGAACCGTAACAATTGATCAAGTTTCACTCCTTGGACGTGGCTAGTTCACATCTTAAAAGATCTTCATCCCAGAAATTAAAGACCTAGACTGGGGATCAGAGCTTGTTTTATTTATAGAAATAAGTTTTCATAAATTTTGGCAACACTCTACTGTGGTATGATCTTCCTTCCATACTGTGTAAAGAAAAATTGGAGACAACAGCGTAGGTTGGGTACTCACACAGTTGTGTTTGAGCCTGTTTTGGAGGTGGAAGTCTGCTTTGAAAGGTTTTTTTTTTTTCAATATAGTTCACATAAATACAACAATGATTTATTTTCCATCTTGTGACTATATGTTAAGCAGTGAAACTCAGCTTCTAATTAGTAGAGAGCCTGGGCCCAAGGGTCAGTAATTTACTTTGTAAAGTATACCAAGACTTGTTATTTGGGCAACTGAAAGCAACAGGCCAGTGCCTTTTCAGGGTGCTTCCGGCACCTGTTTTTAATTTTTTACATTTATTTTTCCCTTTTTCCCTCTTCACATTAGTGGAAGTTTTGTTGCAGTAGTTTTTGTTGGATTTTGGAAAGTGGTATCATCTCTGTTCGTGGAGATGTCTTCAACAATTTTTTCAACCTAGTTTCAATTGGAACAAGTATCATTAGATTTTTTTATTGTAATTTCTTTCTTCTCCTCTGTTTTTATTGTCTGGTGTGAGAATATCTACTTTTTATTTTTATTTTCAGATAAGTAAGTTCTTCTAGAGGGACATGAAACTCAGATTTTACTTAGGCCCTGGTTTGCACGATCTGCTAATTCACCATCATCACTGCTGAGTAAGTGATTAAGAGGTTTCTGTTTCCAGACACACACACACCCCCACCGCCCCCCGCCCAAATCTTGGCCAGAGTTGATGCCTAGAGGCTGAGTAGTCAGTGTACCAACTTCTGAGCTCAGGCAGGTGGCAGCCCAAACTACTAACTGAAGTTTCATCCACCTGTGTCTCCATAAATAAAAATCACGAAATGCCGTGGCCGAATGCTTGGATTCACAATCCTCATTGGGACTGTGGGTGCCAGTTTGCCACTTCCGTCTCCTTTTCTGTAGCCAGAGTGCTGTGTAGGCTGACAGAGGCTGCTAAGCAGAGGCTTGAATTACATATCAATAGAAGCTAAAAAAACATGAGTCAGATCCAAAGGCAGTAGAGACATAAAACCTCCGGTAATTTTATATTAACATGGCATGGGTGAAGAACAGGAGCTCCATGGAGTATCTTGGAGAATAATGTGGAAGATATTTAAGTGCCACCCTCTAAATCAGATGTTTCTTATAATCTAAAATGTGTCATGCGGTCCTGATTACCTCACCACACAAGTGCATCCACAGAGTTGGAGGGTGCTCAGCAATGAGCAGCAGCACAAATGAGTTCTTATATGAACAGAGACTAAAATAATCAATGGCATCCTTTAAGGACATGTCTCTGCTTATTAAAAAAAAAAAAAGCCTGTATGGACTCAAAACCCTGTTTAGCAGAACACAAAATTCTGTGTTTTCCCACATGTCTTTGGTTTCGCAGCGTTTGCTGTGTTTGAAGCATTCCCATAATGCCTCCTGTTCCTGCTGTTCCACAGGGCATCTGCTATTCTTTTTTCTATTTGCTAGAAAGTCACCAGCAGAATTAGACCAGTATTTGAGAAGCAGGGGCTGGAAACAGGAAAAGAAACTGTGAGGACAATCCAATTGTTCCAATGCCGCTTGATTCAATAAGAACAATAACATTAAAAGGATTTGGGGTCTGCAAGCTGCTGTTGTCTGAATAATTTACCATGTGTGCAAAAGATCGATGAGGGGGCCTTGAGCTAGCCAACAGGCACTGTTGATCTGGGCAGTCAAACTGCTAGGTACATCCAATTATTAAGGAAAACAATGAAGTTCAAACACCAGAATATCTTTTTCTTGATGTGGGTAATGCAGTGTGGATGTTTGGATTGTGCAAGTTTAATTGTGAGAAGCATAATGCGAAGATAATGGTTACCCAGTCAAGTGGGTTGACACGTTTCTGTTAATCACTTTCATTAAATTATTAGGCCACTTCTCTGTCTTTGGCATTAATGCACACTACATGACTAGTGGACATTACATTGATAACAAGTCTGGAAGGAATCCTTACCCTAAGCAATCTAAATAGCTCTGTGCATCCATCACACACTGACAATGCAAAAAGTTGAGTCAGCCTCACTGTAACTTGAGCAACCCCATTAAGGGGTGCATGATTTGACACAACATCATGAGATTTTGAGAAGAAACCGTACCTTTTTCATTATGTTCTGAGATTTTTGGTCCTATAAAATAGCAAAAATCTATTGCTATTATTTTGTGTGTCTATATTGTGTGTGATTTGCAACTGTGTTTTATCTTTTACATGGCAACAAGCTAAATTGTAATTGAAAATTTTCAAAGCACTGGCTTTGACAGGCCTCCAAATTATTTCACTGTCCAACATGAAGAATCTCAAGTCATGCTGTATGTTTAGCATAAAGTATTGTGAGAAGGGTACGTGGTTGGCTTCCTGAGTTGTGGTTGGAGAGAGCTGGGAAGGATCATGTCTTGTCGGCTAATCAGGGGATAAAAGGATCAGGTCAATGGCTGCATCCAGCACAGAAAGTTATCAAACTGGAAAAAGGATATAATTATTATTAATGTCATGTTTCTCCCTCACTATTTTATGTGTATAAATAAAATAAAACCCTAAATCTCCCCCCTTATTTCTGTACCACTATGTGAGACCCTACTCCGAGGTGATGTCTTACAAGGACCTATGCCTGCCACATGCTGTCCTATGGTAGGGCTGGGCCTGAGGTGCTGGGTCACAGCTTGAAAAGGTGCCCATGGTGTTGTGCAGTTCCTTCCTCTTCACCCTGAGCGCAGGCACAACTGGTTCAGCAGAGCAGCTGTGCTTGGGGTGAGAGGCTGTGTGTTCTCCCGGGTCTCCATTCCACCATAACTTGTGTTCCTGTTTTTTCCACATAGAGAAGATGAGGTTTCCTGCTAGTTAGTTGGTGGAAGCACAGGCAATAGGAGTTTCAGGGCAGTATAACAGAAAAAAGGAGATTCTGAAGTGCTGCCAAATGGTTAGGGGCCAAGAAGTACATCAGATATTCCAGTTAGAAAATTGATGCTAAAAAGGGTAAAAGTAGAGGCAGCATTTTTTGTTTAGTTTTGTTTGTTCTAGTTTTTGTTGTTTTTTTTCATCAGATTCCAGAGGAAAAACTTGCTGTGATTTGATGCTTATAAAATCGAAAAGCAGTGGGGGACACAATTAACAGATCGCTGCAATTTGTGAGGTGAAACAAGAAATATATTTGGCTCATGGGTTTTAGTAGCCCAAAGATGTTTTTATGTCATCCTTTTTTGTGCTTGTGATGTTTGATAATGGCTATACAGAATGAGTTAAAGTGTGGTAAATTTTTTACCAGTGTGGGAGCTGCTAGAAGTTTCTGGGAGAGAAGAGCATATACAATACCATAGTAACAAAGGGCAAGCAACATCAAGGTCGAATAACTTCATTAGACAGCACAGGCATGTGGTCTTCAATATAAAGCATTGTAGATAGAGCAGCTGCTGGAGAGAATGAGAAATTACAGGATGGATCTGAATAAAGCCCAGAAATGAGATATATTTCTATTTCTCTGAAGTCTTATTTACAACCTAAACTCAGATCACCAACTGATATAAAGTGATTTATGGCCTAAAAATATTAATGGAATTAGTACAGCCAAGCACCATTAGGAATCTGTCCACTAAAGTCTCCACACATCCTGTAAAAACAAGACCAAATTCCCATTGTTGCATTAAGCTTGGCTAAGCACCATGTATCATCCAAATGGCAAGCAGTGACTAAGCAATGCCCTATTTTAATGAACATTCAAACGTAGATACGTTGTTTTATTTCTGTTGGCTTTTTAATTTTCTAATGCTTTTTCAAGGTCTGTGCATCTGGAAGGGGGAGGGAGACGTTTGCTCTTAGAGGAAAAAAAAAAGGCACATTGCCATTTCATTTCTTTGTAGAGGTTCGTAATGCGATTACGAAAATGTGAATAACAATCAAATAATGCAGAGGCTTATTCCCTATGGATAGCAAAAATAAATTTCAGTCAAATGTTTCCGGCAGAAATCTCAAATTTGTCATGCAAAGTACTTCTCTGCATTCAAACATAATGTATTTATGTGACTCAGAAACATCAAACATTAGGATAAATAGCCAGATTATAAGTACAGTCTGCTTATGAAATGATTGGAATAGAAGTGCAATTAATGAAACTGGCAGAATGGCTATGAAGCAGTGTTAATGCCTTGAGGTTTAAAGCATGCATCCAGACCTGCTTTACAGCACAGGGTGGAAGAGACACTTAGAGACTGCTTGCCATTCCCCCTGTTAACAATCTTTGACTACCTTTTTGTGTTTCTGACTTATATTCACGTCAGAAGGAAGTTTCCTGAGCTCAAATTTAAAACGGAACTGAGGCCTGAGGGGCCAAGGGGAAGAAAATGACAAGATTGATAACATCATCAATGCTTTCCTTCTGCCTCAAAGCCAGTGTAACACTACATACTTCAAAAAAACCCAAATCAAACAGAAAACCAACAAACAAACCAGGAGTAGGGAAGAATGGTGAGTTTGTATATGTGACAAAAGTGCTGCTTTGAACTCCTTATCCCAACTTTCCCAACTCCCCTTACCTGTCAGAAATGTTGTCTTAAGTTGCTCCAGATCTTATTTCCCCTAGATGAGCTGCTGAGTTTCTGTTTCCTCACTTTCTCTGCATCCTTGAAAAGGAATGGATACAGTCTGAGATACCTGGATTGGATCTAGTGATGTTTGTGAGAGGTTAGGTAGGAGTGGCATAAAGCATATGAAATGGCAGGTTTTAATAATTGTGTGGGTCCTGTGTGTTTCCGGGGCTGAAGGGTGCATGTTTGGGAAAAACAACAGGAATGAGCATTGCCTGCTCCGCATTAGTCTGTGTGCATGCAGTTCTTTATTGGGCAGATATTTTGGAGATGTGCATCAGCAGTCTGTGATCAGTGGATTGATTGTTCAGCAGATTTTTTTAGTTTTCTGCATCCAGCAGCTAGTGGTGATGGAATAAACATTTAAATTCTATAAGGACCTTGGAGAGAATGTTCAAGCAGAGGTTGCTGAGTGCAACACTAGGCTCAGTTACCATTGCCTGATGGCAGAGGCTGACATTACTTCTAAGCAGTGAAAAGTGCTGAGATTCATCTTCCTATTGCTGGAACCTCTGACACTACCTTTATGGAGAATTTGTTATGGCTGTTCTTACTGGGTGGTTTTTCCTCTGGTCTTATTAATTATTAGTATATCAATGTGACTTGATTAGCAGTAGCAGAAATTTTTGAATTTACCATACTGCACTATTGCAGGGAAATTATAACAGCCTCCTCCAAATAAATCTTAAATTAGTTGGGTATTCAAATCTTAATTAAGCTTGCTCAACACCAAGGTTTCATGATACTTTGAATACATTACTACTTATTTCAGTAAATGAAATACGTATAAATAACAAACCTCAGGATGGGTTTCATGAACTGAGGCAGGTGAAATGCAAGTCTGGGTGACCTGTGCTTAGTGGTGAATTTAGAGCATATGAAAGTAAAAAAAAAAAAAGTAACAAATGGGATTAGGACACCTATATTTTGAAGCTGTACAGGATTTATTACAACTTATATAGCCTTGGAGCTAGCATAGTTTATATCCACTTATCTATTGCCTACAGATCTTTATGAGAAGGGTTTTACCAGGAAATAAATATGTTACTCTATAGTTCATCACAGGGGAGGACTCCTCTATAAAGGAAGAAATTTTATTAATCTCAGAGTTTTCTTTTCCTGGCTTTAATAGGACCTGCAAATGTTTTCCTCCAGAAAACCCTTTAAAAACCTTCCTCTTTAAGTCAGCAATAATGATTTCAGGTGTCCAAGCAACCTCTGTGCACTGAAGCTATACTTCCAGTAAGTGTGGAAAATTCACAAGGGCCACATGAAATGCCGTGAGCTGGTATCTTACACAGGTGATTCCCTTCTCCCAGTAAGTCCATACTAAGTCCTTATGAGCTCACATAGGAGCCTCTGTTCTGCTTGATGAGCCTGGTAGAATACAGCTAGAAGGAAAAGCTGGCAGTAATCTTCCTTGTCCCTCAAGTAGTGCCCATGATGGTTTGTGATAACGCACATTCCCACGGAATTGTAAGACCTTCACTTCAACTGTTAAATCCCAAAACTGATTTTTCTTCTGTTTGTGTGTTGAGGCCAACTAAGAGTCTACCAAATCTCGGAAAGGTAATTCTAGAAAGAGTTGAGTCTTCTGCAAAGCTCCTTGATGACATTGATGTAGCCTTTGCTTGCAGATGTATTGGACAGCAATGTATTTATTAACCAAATTATTCTCTGACATTTAATTTTTATGAAATTTAAACCTTACTGAGCTTTGGTTTTTTGTTTTTTTTTTGTTTCGTTTTGTTTTGTTTTGTTTTCAAAGAAATGTCATTGATCTTGTACTTAGAAAATGTGGAAATATTTTAATTTCTTGTAGGCTTTCTTATATTTTAGAAGATACTCGTTTTTATACATCTTGTTAAATGCTGTCAAATAATAATGAGATGTGGGGTTTTTTAACTTTAGAAGTTTTTAGGAGTCAGAAGTAACCAACATGGTGAGTTTTTCAGTTATATCATTCAGAAGGTACTTGGGGGAAAGACACTCTTCTCTAGGACAGTGAGTTCTACATCTTCAGCAACTCCAGCAACTACGTCCTTAAAACCTGCGTAAAAGATACTGAGAAAATGTTTATTTGTGGGCATTAACTCTGTGGTGATTTTTGAAAATTTTCACTTTGCATGAATTCATTCCATCACTTTATATTTGCAATTCAAATCAGAATTACTTTTTAATATGTTAGAATTTCATATATAACAGGAATTCTGTTTCTTGAGCTGTTGTGTAGAAACCCTGCTTTCCCTTCAAAGAGACTGACTTTTATAATACAATGAAGAGAGTCATAATCAAGTCTAGCTTCTCACAGGTTATTAAAACTGTTTGTCACTGTGTCCATATAAGAGAAGAATGAATATATCATTGAAAAACTAAACTAGCAGCATAAATAGGTAGGCCTTTTTGCCTTTTCTTGAATGAGTCCCTATGTCTCTTCTAGGCCCACAGAGGGACTAATTGTGTTACTCAATGGAATGAAGAAAAAGAGCTCTCCCAGTTCAAGGTTGAGGGCTTTCTGGCAAGTTTCTTTCTGATGTTTATGTGGAATTTCCTGTTTATCAGTTTGTGCCCATTGCCTTTTGTCCTGTCACTGGGCACCACTGAGAGAAGCCCGGCTTCATCTTCTTTGCAACCTTCCCTTTGGGTATTTATGCACCTCAAGAAGGTCCCCACCTGAAACATCTATTCTCCAGACTGAACAGTTCCATCTCTCTCAGCTTCTCCTCATATTAGAGATGGTGTAGTCCCTTACTCATATTTGTAATCCTTCACTAGAGTCACTCCACTACGTCTTGGACTGTGGAGCTGAGGACTGGCCATATCACTGCAGATGTGACCTCTCCAGCAGTGATAGAGGGGAGGAATTACCTTCATTAGTGTAATGCAGCCCAGGATACCATTTACCTCCTTTGCCACGAGGTGATCAGCTTGTTGTCCTCTAGAACACCCGGACCCTTTTCTAACAAAGCTGCTTTCCAGCCAGTCAGGCCCTTGCCAATACCGGTGCCTGGGTTTGTTCATACCCAAATGCAGGACTTGCATTTCTCTTTGTTGATCTTCATGAATTCCTTTTTACAATTATCCAGTTTGTCCAGGTCCCTCTGGTTTGCAGTGCAATCATTAGTTGTATCATCTGGAAATTTGTTGAATGTGCATGCTGCCCGATTGTCCAAGTCATTATTGAATATTTTCAATGGTAAAGGACTCAGTGTCAACACCTGGGGTACATCACCAGTGACTAGCTTCCAGCTGGAGTTTGTGCCATTGATCACAACCCTCTAAGCCTGGCAGTTAAACCATTTTTCAGTTCCACCTCATTGTCCACTTATCTAACCCATATTTCATCAGTTTGTCTGTGAGGATTTTATGGGAGAGAGTGTCAAAAATTAATTAAGTCAAGATAAACAGCATCCACTGTTCTTCCCTCATTTTCCAAACTGGTCATCTCATTGAAGAAGGCTATGAGGTTAGTTAAGCCTGTTTTACTCTTTGTATATCCATTATGACTATTCCTGATCATCTTCTTGTCCTTCGTGTATGAAAATGGTTTCCGGACTCATCTGCTCTATCACCTTCCCTGAGACTGAGGTGAAGCTGACCAGCTTCCCTGAATCTTCCTTCTTGCCCTTCTCGAGAATAGGAATGACATTTGCTTTTCTCCAGTACCAGTCTTTGGGAAATTCTCTCAATCACCATGATCTTTCAAAGATTATCAGGATTGGCCTTGCAAGCAACAGCACCCAGCTCCGTTGGCACTTGTGGGAGCATCCCATCAGGGCCCATGAAGTTGTTTATGCCCAGTTTATTTTAAGGGTTCCATAACGTGATCCTGTTTCACTGATGGGAAGTTGTCCTTGGAGTAGACTTTTCCTCTGAGCTGAGGGCTTGGGATTCCTGAAGACAAGGTTCACCAGTAAACAACAAGTCACAGAAGACATTGAGATCTTTACCCTTTACCCTGTGTCCCTCCTCAACAGGGCTTCTGCTTGTAGAAATCCTTCGTTACCAGTTACGTTCCTGACCAAATTCCTAATTGCATCCATGCAGGCTCAGACCACAGCTCTGTATTCCTCCTGGGTCACCTGGCCTTGTTTTCACCTTTCTACTTCTTGTGTTTTAGTTTAGTAGGGAGCTCCTTCTTCATCCATGAAAGTCTCCTGCTGCTTTAAGTATGTTTCCTGTTTGCTGGAATGGACCACTCCTGAGCATGAAGAAGGTGATCCTTGAAACATGCTTTTTTTACCTGAAATTGAATTTTTCTTGTCAGGTTAAAACCAAATTTTTGTAGTGACTAATCCTAACTGTGATGGGGTGCATTTCTGAACAGCTGAACAAAGACATCAGCACCTGGGTAATGATGGGCATTTGGATATGTAGGCTATGTATCTGCTTCAGGAATAATTTCAATCACTACCAAAATTTCTCATTTATTCCCATGAGCACAGAATCAGGAAGTGGGTTATTCTTGTGGTTCATGAGATCATTGTGCCATTTCGAGAAGAATCGATCGATCTATGCTGCACCTATGGGAATGGTAGCAAGGGAAGAAGATGGAGCCTGTAAGCTTTTTACGGGCATAGTAAAAAATGGATATTGAAACTAATCTTAAATATTTAGGGTTTAGCCCTTCTTGAAAAGCTATCAAGGATTTAATAGAAAATAAAAGCTTTTCTATTACATTTGTAACCATATGCTAGCAATTAGAAGAGAATTATGAGCTGGGTATAGAATCCCATATGAAAGCATGAAATGCCTCCAACCTCTAAAAAGAAAAAAATTCTCTCTTAAACTATCTGGACTTTCACAGTAATTTCCAGGCAGCCCAATAGATTTCATTTTACTAGTTTTTTTCTGTAAGTAGTCTCTTACAGGCATATAGCTATTAATGATATTTAATAAATTATTTCCAGGATAGAGGTCTTAATGAAGTTTTTATTTTCAAGCAATTTAAGAGGCTAGTGTTGATGCAGTAATTTCTTTAAGCTGAATATCTTCATTTTAGAGCAAATTTATTAAACTTTTATCTGCAATATCACCTGTTTATCCATCAAACTTAAAATTCCTTATGTACATCCACACAAATATGCTTATGTCCCTTTCACAAATTCTTTTTTTAAAAAGTGTCTTGTTAAAAGAAGTCCAACAGATCTTCACAAAACAAGTGTTTTCATCTTTGTTATTGGATTTTAGTGTTTCCCTCAACAAACAATACTTACAGAGATATGTTTTATGTATTGATTCTTACCAAGAAGTTTAGATCAATGCTAATTTTGAATTGTCAAGGTACTGAAGAGAAGCATAGCTATAACATGTTAGTAGTCGATGGCTTTTCTGTGTTCTACTAACATTAGGAAGTGGACTTTATGGGAGGATTTTTTTGATGGAACAGTAGTTCCTAGCAGACAAACAAATTCAGCAGTGCATATTTTGTTCTATTTCTATATCACCTGTGTGGCATTCCAGGTGTGCTCGTCACTTTGGCATATTCATATTAACTAAAAGACGATTCATTAATTTTAAAAATAGTAATAAATAATTAATCTCTGGAGTTGTAAACAGATTTCTTCTTAACCTCCAAAATGGTCATGTTTTAAAGTTATTCAAAGTTGTGGGCTGAACACTCAAGTACCTGGTTTCATGTAAATAAATGCAATTTTCATTTACATAGTGTCAGATTTCAGCAGTTGCCATTACTAATACAAATTTTGAAGAGGATTAATAAAAGAGAGGGAAGGTTTTTGAAGTTTACAGAGCAGAGGGGATATTCTGCAAGGCTCTAGAGCCAGGAATTCCTATAGCTGGTATAGTTCTCCCTCACAGTAGCAGTGGGAGCTGAGTAATTGAGTCATTCACCCATAGCTAGAAGATGGGATCAACGCCATCGAAGGGAGAGCCCCCTCGGGGGGCTACAATAGCATAGAGAAGGCAGCTCTTCAGCCATTTCACATGTGGGAGGAGGCGAGGCACTTTGCCTCAAAGATGCCCACCACATGGCATGGCATTCACATTGAGCTGTGGATGGGAGGATTTGAGCCTAATTAAACAGTGGCTGTTGACCTGGCATGGTCTGTAAATAGGCATGACACCATTTGGTACTTAGTTGTGGTCTAGCATCAAACAGCTCCCTTGAACTGCAGATCCAAGGCACAGCTCAAAGAATAATTCCGTTTGCCTGCGACAAGCCAGGGGCTGGCTGACAGAACAAGTAGCATTAGCGAGGGTGGAGACTGCCAGCATCAATAATGATTATATGTGCTGCTTCTGCCTGTGATGAGCTGCCAGCTTGTAAATGCTGAACAATTGAGTGACCTTGGACAAACTGGTCCCAATAATGATGCAGCGTTTGTTTTAATATGAAAGTGACAAGAAGGAAAAGATCACAGCGTGTCTCTCTTTCATGCAATCCCTCATCTCCAAAATGGATGCATCTCATGTGAGTTTAATAATTCGTTTCATATGCAAAGCTTCTTTCTCTGGTATTAAGAACATCTTCATTTCAAAGCTTAGAAAAGTTAAAGAAGTCTGAAGGCTGGAGTCAAGAAAGGAAGATATTTCTTATACCTGCAGTGGCTGTCACCTGCTTAGAGATAATAAAAATACTTTCTGAAATTTAAAACTGTGCTTTATCTCAGCTTAGGTACCTGCAAGCTTTTTGTATTTGGGAGCAGTGGCAGCCTGTCCCCATGGAGGGACAAGGCCTGGCCGTGGCTGTCCTGAGGCACTGCATGTTGCTGCCCATGGCCCACGTGTGGGAAGAGGAGGAGGGGGAGGCATGGGATGAAAGTGGCTGCCTTGGCACAGGGTGCCCCCCAGTGCTGGCCAGCCTGGCCTCAGCATCCAAGCGGCTCAGTGTGGCCCCATCCCACCACCGGGCTCTCCCTCCTGCCCCGTCCTTCTCCTGGTGCCTCCTCTGAAGGCTCAGCAGCCCCTCGGCAAGCTGGGAGTTGGTGTTCTCCAAAAGGATCTCCATGGCTGTGTTTGGCATCCTCTGCCAGGGGCAGCCAGGGGAGATGCTGCCTCCTAAGAGAGAGAGCTGCTCTCCTGGGAGCTGGGCATCCCAGGGCTCTGTGCTCCTTCAATCCCCCCAGGACCAGGGCAGAGCCCTGCAGTGTCACAGTGGTTTCTGGGCATCTCCAAGCCCTGGCAGCAGATCCCAGGCCCTGCGCCCAATGCAGGTTTCCTGTGGCAACAGGTTCTGGTGAAATTAATGATTTTCTTTAATAATTTAGAAAAGCTGGAGGTGAGTAAAAGGGGGAGCATAGGAATAAGAAGGGTATAAAATAGAGTCTGAGAATCTTACAAATTGGAAGTTTTAAATTGAGGGTAGTGATACCAAGTCATTAATTGAATAACATCATAGGCATTTAAAAGCAATATATTTTTATGGCTGTGTTAAGTGGTTTTAAAGACATATTTTGCTCTCCTTTTCATAAATTAGTCTTGATAATACCTTCCTGTTCATGGAAGCAGAAATTCTCAAAATCTGTCTCTTGGCATTTTGCCATTTTCTGGCAGTAATAGATCATTCTCTACTGACGGGAAGAGTTTTAAATAAATGTCAGTTCAACAAGCAGCTGTGTGAAACAGGCTGATCCAGCCTCTGTCTTTGGGTCAAATACTCACTGTCTCTGCTGGAAACGAAATACGAAAACTAAAGAGATGAAGTCCAATGGGGTGCATTCAGTTAGCACGGAAGAATTTCAAAACACCTTGAAGGATGGATCTGCATCTTGGCATCACATAGGACATGGAAAAATGTTCTTGCTGGTTACTGCAGGGGAGCTTTACAGCTGTGGAGGATCCTGTCGACTTGAATAGGCTCTGAATAAGTTACTGACTAACCTGGCTTACAAGCAGCTGACATTGAAGTGCCTGATGCCCCAGACACACTCCTTCATCTCTTCCCCGCCTGTAGATGAAAAGACAAAGTCTGCAGGAAAGTAATACCAGCGTAGCCAAAAAGCCAAAATAGCTGAGCAGTATAGTGATGTGTTTAACTTCTGTCTTACAGAATATGTGCAGATAAAATTACAAACATATCACACATGCCCAATTCAGTGAATATTATCCATAAAGAGCTGTGGAAATGAGGGAAAGGAAAGAACTGTATGAGACATGGGAAACAATTAATCCTCTGTAACAGAGCTCATCATATGTTACAAGAAAGTGTGGTATGAGTTAAGTCAAAGCTTGGTAGTTGCAGAAGAAAATAAAGACTGCAGTTGCTGTCTCTGGCTGTTGAACAAAGTGAGCCTTCAAGGTTCAGCTTTTAGTCAGAAATAATCAACGTGCTGTCTTGTTACCAGCACTTCTTGTTATCTGCTCTGATACAGAAGGATCTAAGCTTTTATATTAGATCACATACTGAACTTGACAACATCGTTCTGATAAAGAAAGAAGAAAGGGAAGAGCTGTAATGAGTACATTTGGCAGGACTCACATTGTCAAGGCCTCAAAAATAAATTCTTTTATTATTTTGATTGATTGATTGATCTGACCTTACAGGTGAGGCAAATCTCAGCAGGACCATAAAACTAATTTTTCTGACCCTTCAATTTATAGTACCTTCCTTTTTCCTTTTCTGTTCTCTGTCCAAGACAGGTGGAATGTTTCAACACAGCTTCTACTGATCCTAGAAAATTCTGTGATTCATCATAACTTCAGGATATTAATCAATTTATTTCTTGCATATTCAAAGACACAGAAGGGAAGATGTGCTTGAACCAACATTTCCTTAATTATCTGTTTATTTGTTCTCCAGCTGTACAAGGGATGTTTTAATCCTGTGAAACATCTATCTTCAGATGGCATGTGAGAGAGTAGAACTCCATGGGACACTAGGGAGTCTCTCTTTAGATCAAAATGTAGGCTTTTCTGTCACTTCTCTTCCACTATGTGGAAGTTTCAATATCAGAATAGCTAGGAAGAAATTAAGAAAAATGGACAGAAAACAATGCTATTACAAAGACTTGACAGCAAGACGTATGTCACATAAGCCTCCTCATACGCTGGAGAGCATGGTCGTAAAAGTATGCGAGAAGACAAGAAAAAAGAAAATTGCTAACCAGTGTAAAAACCTCCCAGGCCAGTTCCAAACTGCTAAAGTTTCAGTGGTTTGCTGAAGGAGGACTTGCTGTGTAGCTGTCACGACTGCTTTGTCTTTCCTAGAGAGTTCAAGTTGACTGCCTGCCATTGTCATGAAAGGCCAGTTCATCCTGCATCTTTCTGGCCTCTCTTCATAGTTTGTATTGACTCTCTGGTGAGAGTTGTTGCAGGTATTGTAATGAAAGGGAAGAGGGTTCATAAGCCATATCAGAATCCAAGCTACTATCATCTGATAGATGCTTAATCTTGTCCTGGTGTCACTTTTGGTCACCCTAAAATAGAACAACACACTAAGGTTGATGTCCTTGCAGTTGCCTTTTGGTCTCACCAATTTAATAAAATTTCCCTGTTGAAAACTGCTCAGTAAATTCAAACCGTTTATAATAAACATTGAAGAAGTTCTTGACCTCTTAAAAATTATTGAGGAGTTTCATGGGAAAATTTCCCTGAGTACTAGTAAAAGACTTTGCAGATGGGAAAATTGTGGGACTGTTACTGTTCTCCTAAAAGGAAACAGGGCTGATTGTTTGCATATTGTTTCCCCCTTATCCTACCATATCCAAGAAAGCAGAAGAGTTTCAGAGAGGTAAGTGAATGTACAATTCTGCATGAAATGCAGCCACACTAATGTTTGATACATGGAGCCTTTGAAGGCATTGCCATGCATTTAAATTCATACCTCTTAGTTATACAAGTTTTCCTGTTGGGTTTGCAGTCAAATGTTTGAACGGTTTGATTAATCACTCCACTTCCAATTGGTCTGAAGTTTGCTGCTGCTTTGAATTAGGTATCTTCTCTCTCCTGCAAAGTACCTCATCAGGGTGATGTAATTCCTGTATGCTTGCCACCTAGGTATGTAAGACCACCAGAGGTGTGGTGAGGCCAGAAAGGTTGAGTCAATAAAATATTAGAGAGGTTGAGTCAAGAGCAATATTGGAGGCTTGGGCAGCCTGAGACAGCCATTCTGGTTAGTTCAATTCAGACAAGAAAATCTGTTGCACTTAATAAATGAAATAGACTAAATAATAATCTTTAATAGGCTTAAGTAATTTCAACTACAAACCAGGGCTCCTGCCTGGTCAGCTGGAGACTCCAAACAAAGACAACATTATCTACAAGGGTGTCTTGTGTGCCATTGCAGCCATTCAAATTATCTCATGTATTTAGTTAAGCATCTTTCAAGAAGGCAAAAAAAAAAAAAAAAAGAAACAGATGCACGTATTTCATCAAGTTTTGTAATTCAAGGCTAAGGTATGAAAACAGATTCTTTGCTTTGAGTATGGCATTTGCATATACAGTGTTGTGCAGCACTTCTGTATAGCCAAAGGTCATGGAGCTGAGCTAAGCGTGTGCCAACTTTCTTTGCCAACAGTAGTAACACTCTGCCTGTTAGTCATAATGGCCATATACACTGTGAGTCGTTTCTGAGGATTTTCTTTTCATGTTGCTTTAAATAAGAAGCTCTCTTCATGGTCATGTGTTCCATTTTCAATAGCAAGACTGCACTTGGTGGGGCAAGAATGAAAAGGAAAGAAATAAGGATTATCTGTGTATTTCTGTAAATTGCTTCTTCCCTGAATATTTCCATTTACAAATAAAAGCACTGTAGATATCTTTGGAAAATATGCTGCATAAAAGAAAGAAAGAAATGCATGGTAGATAATAGTAAATAACAAAAAAAAAAAAAAAAAGAAAGCCACAAGAAGAGCTGTTATTTCCGATTTTTTCCTTCATTAGCCCTGACAGTGTTCTTTAACATCTTAAATTATGAATCTCATAGAACAGTCTGAAGAGCAGTAGCCACTAATTCCATTTTGGTGGATCTAAGAAAAAGCATTCCAAAAACTGAGAGCTCCAAAGAAACAAGGGAAGTAAAATATATTGTTTTATTATTGTGTGTGGTGACAAACCAGAGTGTGAAGCCCCTCAAGGGAAGACATAAGTGAATCTGGGCCCCTTTGGCAACCTCATGAGTGTTGTAGCTTCATCCCTATGCCATGAGAACGGAACCTTTGCTGTCTTGCCTTTTCTTTGTTGCCTAAAATTGGAATTTCGTCCTTGATCTGGACCTTCATTTCTAAAGCCTTGCTGTTGTAAAAAATACCTGAAATGGAAATGATGAGCAAAATGGGGTTTTTTAAGCCATTTGTTTACACCTTAACTTCAAAGTCCCTCATTTGACAGAACTGCAGCAGCCCCTACTCTTTTTCCCTTCCTTCTGCGGAGCTCATAATGTAATGGGTTGCCATGGGAAAAGGCCAGGGCTTCCTAAGTGCATGCTGCCTTGCTTTTTTGTCCTGTCAGTGGCTCCCTCTAAGTTGGCAGCACTCATCCTTCACCCATGCCTTGCTCACATCAGTGTTTTCTTTTAACCTTGCCCAAGTCTGTCTTCAGAGGCAGTTCCCGAGTTCACCATAGAGCTTGATTTACGGTGTGAGACAGCGAGTGGTGCACATAAGAATTGCTCATGTCTTGAATACTTCAACTCTTCTGAACTGAATCTGATGTACAGATTTTGACTGATTTATGGTGTTATAGCTTATTGAAGCTGATATAAGGCCAAGAGTGGTTTTTTTTTTTTGGAAGCACACTACCTACGTTCTTTAGAGGGAAGCAAAAAATGGCGATAAATTACTTTATAATATTAACATTTTCTACCTGAGATTTCTCTTCCAGTCTTCTGTTTAGTAGATCTGCGTGTTGAACTTACAATTGAGTAAAATGCCTATTCCGTACTTACAAAATTACAAATATTCAGTCTTAATCCAGCAAAATTTCTTATTGTTCATCAGCCCCTTGAATTGGAGACCACAAAATCTTCTAGGAGTGGTGGGTTTCAGAAACTCAGAGGAACGAGCAATGTAATAAAAACCTGCCAAAAGTTAATTTATGCCAGCCAACACTGCAGGACATTCTGCTTATAAAAAACCTGGTGCTGTTTTACAAGAGAGATTGCTGAGCATCCCATAGCAATGGCTATACTTTAAGAAGTACTGGCATCTCACTTTTATTGCATGAACTCTTGAGAAGTGAGGCTGGAGCTGTAACATCATTGCTGAAACCTGTGTGTTGAGAGTGTGTATAACATTGTGCCAAAGTAGCCACTTTTTGCTCTCAGTTTTTCCTTTGACTGTCTGTGAAATATTCTGTGTGTTCACACATCTCACAAACTCAGCAATGAACTTGAAGAGGTCTGAGCCTGCTATGTCCAGTCAGAAAAGACAACCACTGGAGGGAAAGTGTGTCAGTGGGTCACCTTTCGGTCCTCACAAGTCCAGTGACTGATGTAAGGCAGACTTAATGCTATGACCTCAAGGGAGGATCTATAAAACTCGTAGCAAAAATATTATGTGTTAGCTATAGGTCTCTCTTGTGGTGTTAGTGTAGATAATTATTAAAACAACATTAACCTGGTTAAAAAGCCTGGGAGAAGCCCTGGTGTGATTCAATTTAGCATAAGGTTCCAGAATTCAGAGCACTTTTTAATATTGACTGCATGCTTCCTAATGATTAAGACATCAAATTAGAGAAATTTCAAGGCAGTTTTTCTAATTCATTGTATTTGCTTTATTACCACTGTTTCATTAATGACACCCTTCCTTCCATGGGAGCTATTATTATTATAATAACAGTACCAGCAGAAACCTAGTCTGATAATGCAAAACAGATGGCAAAGCATCCTTTCAGGCTATTAGAAAATTATGAATATCAATAAATCCAAAATTTCACTAAGAAAAATATTGTTCTTTTAATAAAAATGGATAGAAATTATTTTACTAATTTCCTGTGTTCCTGGATGTTGCAGATAAAGAATGGGAAAATTGACTCTTTTTTTCTCTTGTTCCATCACTATACAGCATCATGCTTTAAGATTTGTCCTCTGGAAACTTTTCTTTTAGTATTTTGTGATTCTTGGTTTAATTAAACAAACTTGTGGTATTTTCTGTATTGCTGTGATGGGAAAGCTCTGTGTAACTTTAGAAAAAGCAGGATACAAAGGCTGCACGAGAGCAGACATGGAGCATCTGCACTACTTCATACACTGGCAGGAAAAGCCTTGGTTCAGAGATTGTCAGAGAAGAGGAAAGGTGTCCAACCAAAACTATGAGTAAGGAAAAAGCTGTACTGCAAATTAATATGCTGCTTTGGACACCAAAGTATTTCAATAACAGAGAGATTCCAAAAGCATTGTATTAAATGTTTTGCTAATACAAAAACTTATAGGAAGGTAGAATCAAACCAATGGGTACTGAGGTGTGAGTTCTGGGCACAGCATTATCCATTCTTCTTCACCTAATGCAGGCTTGGTGAGCTTTGAAGCAGAACTGATTTATATCCTAGCAAGGTTTTAGATTGGGACCTGTCATCTTAGGAAGGAAAAGAAGGAAGCTGTCAGGGTTTTCAGAATATTTTAAAAGGTTCTCTTGGTGCTGAGGGAGAAATTTCCACCCACAAACACCTCACATTTGGATTTCTCTTTATATTCAGTTTATTTTTGGTGAAGGTTGTTTGTATCCATTGGTCTGCACCTCCCCTTAGGGGAAAAAATACCAAACAACCCACAAAACTGTGGAGACATTAGAAAGTCATGGGGCTGTCAAGTAGCACTGGTGTCTGGGTCTTACAGAAAACTTATTTTTCAGAAGAATTCAACTTAACTGCAGATCTGATGATAATATCAGTTTAGCCAAGCAGAAGATGACAATGGTTCTCCTCCAGCTATGTTGCAGTGATTAGAAAGTTGTTGCTGACTCGAATAAGTAAGTTAGAAAATAACTAACTAAATAAATAAATAAATAAATGTTCATGCAAAATCAGGGTCAAATTAGTCGTATTGGCTTGAAAACGTAAGGTTTACTGCCGCATCTTTAAATGTTTTCTAAATTCTCATTATATAGCTGTGACACAAAGAAAGAGTTTTATGCTCTGCCTTATATTAGCAGACTAGTTGTTGAGAGTTAAAAATTCCAGGGAACAAGCAGCAGTAAAGCTTCCACATGCTGACTTCAAGGAATTGTGCATAGCAGGGTCCATTAAACAGAGGACAGAGACATTTCATAATAAAGCAGAAAACAGGCCTGTATGTAACATTCAGGTTTCTAACAGCTGTCAGGAGAATTCATGTGCTTTTATAGTGCAAGCTTCTCTTGCATTTCGTCCTTAAGATGACAGAATCATAAGCAGGAGTTGTTCTGCTGGACTAAGAAAAACCTTGGGAGATAAAGCCTTTAGAGGTAAAATGTGAGTATCACATAAATACTTACTTTTAGGGATGATTCTGTTGTTCTCACAGAAATCTCTGTAGGCTCATGTCATCTAGCTCTCTGGACATACAGTTTGAATGCTGCTTCCATGAGATGTGCAAAGCATTCTGCCTTCTTAAGAAAAACTCCTCAGTCATCTTTTATGTTGCTCTTTTTATGGTTTGAAAAGTCATCCTGATATTATTACTTCTGCTGAGAGTATGGCATGGGCACATGGAAGAAAAGGATGGAGAGAAATACATACCCTCCCCTGGCTCGAAAAAGAAATCTCATAATAGCAAACAGTAAATTAAATGTATCTTACCTGAAGCTTATTTGAATTCTTAGGTAGCTATTAGTCTAACAAGCAGTTAACTGAAGTTGAATTGTAGCTGTAATTAAAATATTTATGCTAAAAGTGAGTCAGACAGGTGGCATGTACAACTTCCCTGCTTTAATGCAATTCCCAAGAAATTTTTTAAAAAGCAAAGTATTCCTCATTATGATGTTTGAAGATTAGGAGCTGTTTCTTTCAGAATGTGCTGCTCATTTTATTTAGAACAAAGACCTCGAAACTCCCCTCACTGTGTGAAAACAGAGCTTGAATTAGCTGCTCTAAAGAAGTGGGAGATGGGGCATCAAAGAGCCTTCTGTTCATTAAGATAAACACCGAATATGTGTTTCATGCTTGGTTTCAGTATAACATTCTGAATAGAGGATTAAGCAGTTGCTTCCCACAGTCTTAAACTACTGAGATGGTGTGGGAGAAGGAGGAGAATAAAAGAATTTAAGCTATTATGCAAAGAATTAGTGTTGAGAGAGTAAAAGGTCCCCCTATTACCCATTGAATTCTGCATGGATTTAGTTGTGTTGAGAGTGTGACATGGGTCTCTGTTTTGGACACACAGAAAGTACATAATTAGGTTGCAGGAGTCCATCTAAAGTTTCAGCCTGGACACTGATCTTGTGAGATGGATTCTTGCCAGTTGATTACATACTTTCAAACAATATTATGTACTTTTCAGGAAAAAAAACCCATAGTTTCATAACCGAATTTTTTTTTTTTATGTCATTCTTTTTGTTACATCTTAACTCTAGAAAGAAGCCTGCATGATATTTTTAGAAGTACCAATGACAACTGGGGACACAGATTTTACCCTTCTTGCTCTCAAACGCAGTCACCTCAGCTGCAGAAACAGTTGTGGTCCACCCCATTTTGTGTTCCCCAAACCAATTTTTATTACATGTGTTTTATAAATCAAGTTGATTGGACTGGTCATGTGAGTCAGTGTGAAAGTGGGGTTTGCAATCTGTCCATGCCTTATGCCTTTTCTGTGAGTGTGAATGATAGCTATTTTTATGAATTGGCTGATAAGCCATTTACCGTAGTTTATTTTCAATTAAATGAATGAGATTTTGTTAACAGTTATGACCAATATTGCAGTTCTCTTACATCAGAAGAGCTTTATTATGTTGACACATAATAAGGAAATGTTAATGCATTAATTGTAAAGTTTAAGTTCCCTAAGGGGTTTTTAAACCATTAGTTCCGTTTTTAAAACTAATGTTTAGTTTCTGTTAGCCAACCTGTAAGCACATTTTCATATTTTGGGAGTTTTTAATATATATATTTTGTTTACTTCATTGTATCTGATTAGAAATTCCATACCTTTTTTCATATATTTTTTCCTCTAGGCATCTGTTACTCCTCACTCTGGGAAACAGTCAGTAGCTAGATTTGGTCTTACTTAGGGCAGCTATTCTCATAATTTAGGGGGGAAAAACCCACCAGGAATGGGTATATTTAATATTTTTATTGATAGATGTAGAAGCTCTACCAAGAGATGACTGATCACGTTGATTATATTTACTTCTCTTTATATTCTTTTCTTGTATTTATAACATTTCAGGGTTGCACTTCAGTGGCAGGGAGTTGGATCATCTCAAGAATATTTCATTTTCATGTTTGCACCATTCCATTTAAAGCAGGAGTGCTAAAGAATAGCAGTGGTTAGACTACATTGTTTAATGTGGTTTGAAGCTGAAGCACTCAAACTCGCAAAAAATTGCCATTACCAAGTTCATCCTCCAGAGATTTTTCTGTGGGGAGAATAACACTAACTAGGTGACAGATCTCAGTCAGAGACATCCAGTTCTATGCATAAATGAACTCCAAAAAAAGCTCAGAAATTAATCTTAATGTACGCTTCTTGGAGGAAGTGAAGGAAGGACTCCAAGTGTTTGACAGGATTTCCAGGTTCCGTGGCTTCATTAGCACATTGACTCACCAGTCCTGCGTGGTGATCTGTCTCATTTGGGATTCAGTAGAAGGTGGCTATATCTTGGTTTCACTCCCTGCTGATTGGTTTGCTGAGATTTCAGCTCATTATTTCTCTGCCTCGTTGCTATCTATTAGGTGATGCTGACGAATAGTGAAACACATTGATCTTTCTCTTATCCAAAGATAGATTTGAGATTGGATTTACTGGAGTGATAGAGAATTTGTCACTTAAACCTCAAGTTCTGTGGCTTTTTCACACCGAGTTGGAACAATAACTGTATATTTGTTTTATGTCTCTCTTCTTCTTTATCTCTGGTATTTAGCTTCTCATAATAAGAGAGATAAAAAATGTATTTGAATGCTGATCACAGAGGTTTCTGAGTGCAGCCTGAAAACCTTAAGTGCCAGAGCTTTCATTCTAGAGGCTCATTTTCAGTCTCTGCTTTATCTTAATCTCTGTATTCAAAATCTTTTATAGATGTTGACATATGCCTATTTGTCTACAGCTCTTTCAGGAAGAGCTAACATTTGAACATTTGGGCTGCTGAAATCCTGGTTCTTTCGGAGAGGAGACGGTATGCCATTACATGTTTGCCATTATGTAATGCAAAGTCGGGTCCATGCTAACTCAGAATCATTCTTCACTGAATACTTATTGGACATCTGTATATCTCAGACCTCTCTGATCAGATAAAATTCCACTGGAAAAAAGAAAATCTTACTCTATTTTTCATAGAACAAGCAGCTAACAAGACAGAGGTAATGCAGATACAAGATGTTATCACCAGGCAAGACAAGCAGTGGATTTACTATACCATGATGACAATTGTGAATAGTTTGAATGCACATAGTTTGTACCCTCTCATAAGTGTGACATAACTTCTCCTTCTCTTCCAGATGACTTAACTGCCCACATTCTCAAACAGTCTCTGTGGAGAGGCATATGCACACATGCAATTCCTATGGAAGAGCTGACTTTATAAATTTATCTGTGGGTTATCTAGTGCAGTGGCACTCTGAATTTTCCATACTGGAACAGTGTTAGTTTCCATAACAATACCCAAACTGAGGTATAAGATGGGATGGCAGATGTAAGATGGTGCTGACCTATCAGAATGCTGTAGTGTGCAAACATACATCAGCAATATGAGGTGTAACAGCATCTCCACAGGTTTGCTAGATTACTTTGGCAAGGAGGTTTGTGCACAAAAGTAAAAGCTTGCTTTGTCAATCTCTTCTGCTCAAAAACTTCAGCACTGCAGAAGTACATAGCATTCTTTGGGGCAACAATCTGTGTGAAAAATCTGATGCTGCTGGGAAGAAGAATTAATTAAATGATCGTGTCTGGTTTAATGTAATGTCAAAAAATGCACATGGAGACAAAGTAATAAGGGGCATATTAATCCACAGAAATGCAGAAGTTTCCCTTTTAACAGATGTTGGGGTTTTGGGGAGT